>VWZZ01001264.1:567586-685444 GCA_013399095.1 Psophia crepitans
ACCTGACTACCCGATCATCCAGACCACACTTCCTCAGTTGACCTGCAAGGATGCTGTGGAAGACAGTGTCAAATGCCTTACTGAAGTTGAGATAGACCACATCCACTGCACTTCAATCATCTATCCACCTAGCTACATCCTCATAGAAGGCTATCAGGTTTGTCAAGCATGACGTTCCCTTGGTAAAACCATGCTGACTGTTCCCAATGACCTTCTTATCCTTGATGTACCTGGTGACGGTGCCAAGGATATGTTGTTCCATCACCTTTCCTGGGATGGAGGTGAGGCTGACCGGTCTATAATTACCTGGGTCCTCCTTCTTGCCCTTTTTGTAGACTGGAATGACATTTGCCTTCCTCCAGTCCTCAGGCACCTCTCCCGTTGCCTGTGACTTGCCAAAGATGATGGAGAGCGGCCTAGCAATGACTTTCTCCAGCTCCCTCAGCGCTCATGGGTGCATTCCATCAGGCCCCATGGGTTTATGAATGTCCAGATTGCCTAACTGCTCCCTAACCCCATCCTCATCAACCCAGGGAAACTCTTCCTTTACCCTGACTTCCTCTCTCTGCAAATGGATGCTCTTAAGGGAAGCTTCATATCAGGGAAACTAATAGCACCATTGTGCATTTGTCATGAGCTTTTGAACTCATCTAACACCAAGCAATTAGTCAAAGAGAAGAATACAGATGTATTTCCACATTTCTGCTACTAAAATATGCAGAAATATTTGTTTGCTGTACTAAGTCAAAAAGTGAAGTATGTTTTCAATCCTCAGCAGAACAGCATCCTTAACAAAAAGCAGCATGGAAGTTTGAAAATGCATATAAAAGAGTTGACAATTGTCACAAGAAAGCAAAAATCCAAGAAACAATTTATTGGGAAGCAGAGATAACATTATTATTATATTACTGACAACTGCTGCACTAAAATTGTTTCTCTAGCAGTTATGGTGTGCCAAATTTAATATGCTAATATTACTTTTATTATTAGATGACTACTAGGGCAGGAAACATTCAAATCTTGACAACACAGTACAGGACACACCTCAACAACAAAACATTGCATTTTGATATTGTATGTATCATATAAAACGTATAGATAATTTGAATGTCAAATCTGCTTGACTTTTATTTTTTTTAAGTCAAATTCATGAAGAATTCTTAAGAGTTTATGATGAATCTACTTTTATATCTATTGTCTGTATAAATCCACACTGGTAAAAATAGTATCAGTTCTAGAGAAAGACAACCGCACGCTCACCAACCTTTAGAACAGATCTATATAGTAATAGGAGGTAAAACTTGTTCATTCACTGTTTGAAGTGTTCCTTCTCAGCCCCCAATTATTAAATATCGAACTAAAGGAGTACCTGAAACATTGATAAGAAGCTGAAAATCATTCCCTAATTTACAGTGAATTGTGCTAAAATCCACATTGATAGACAGTGTGCTGTAGATCTTCATAGTTGCTCAAATGTATGCCTGGTGGTTGGTACCTATCAAAAGGGAAATTAGAATACATGAATATTTAAATATTTAAATTTTCTATGATATGTTTGAAGTGCATTTTCAAAGCATTATCATCAGATTTGAGAAACCAGTACTCAACTGGTTACAAACTCATTGCTGCAGAGTTTCACAAGCCTCCCTTCTCCCCACCTTCTACTCATTAGCAATCGGAATAGCTTTTACATGCGATAGTGTAATTGTAACCAAATACAGGCTGCACTGGCTGCTTCTCTCTAAGTTTCTAAGAATCCCCTTTGGCTGACCTTTAGTAGCCAGTAAAGCACGGTGGAAAGGAGACAAAGGGAAGCAGTCCTGAGTTGTAGAGACGAAAGGGGATATTGAATATGCTGCAGTGCTTTCTCCAGAGGACTAATTGTCAGAGATATGTGCAATGCTTTTGTTAATAAGGATATATTTTTTGTAGAAGTAAATTTATCTATTGCACAAACATGTGTGTGAGTCATATATACATATATTTTCGTGCATGGGTATTTTCCATATACACCTCTAAGTATGTGCTCGGGTCTCAGATTAACAGGAAGTGCACGTCGAATGAAAAATCCTTGAACAGTCACTCATGAGCAGCTCTGTTCTGTGAAGCAAAATTAAACAAGGTGTCCTCATGAGCTGGCAGCCTGAGCGTGGCAGAACCTAAACATCCACTTCTGTTTAACAGTTCCTCAATATCATGATAAACTAAATTAGCTGCCACAAAGTCCCCTTAGGCTCCATGAAAAAAAACAGACAACCCCCACCCCCCAAAAGAAAAGAAGAAAAAAGAAAGAGTAATCATCGTTAAAGAGGAGAAATCAAATTTCACACTGAACACTTTTCGCTGCTTATCTTACAAAATTATTATTATTTGCCTTCTTAGTTACTCCTATTCATCAGGGTGATGCGTGCAGATTGTGAGAATGCCAAACATTCTCTGAAAACTGACGAGTAAGCAAAAAAAGAGCTGCTCTTTAAACCCTTCACAGTTTATAGCCACATTTACATAACATTAAATAAGTCAACAAAGGCATCATTAGCTCCCATTAAAATATGAGCGAAGAAATTTAAACGAACAAGACAAGCTAATTGGTAAGTAATGTTGTGTATCAAAAATTATGACTATAAGATTCCAAAGTTAATGAGAAGCCCTACAATTGTGTTTACTAAATGTTTAAAAATTAAATTAAAGGTGAACATGGAGAGCCAGAAAACTTTCCTGGCTGTCATTTGGGCTGGCTGAGAATTGTGAAGGTTACCGCTGCTCCTTCGCAGAGTTTGAGAGCCTCCGGAGTCACCGGCCCATCATTTGATCCCTGTCCATCAGGCTGATTAGGTCTTTCGTTGCCAAACAGCACAATTTCCCACCGAAACAGCAACGTGAGCTGTGATGCCAAATAGAAAGATTAGGTACAAGCCTCCTGCGAGTCAGCTCCTGCGGGCGTGTAACACTGGGTTAAACTCCCAGTTCATCTCGCCTTGCCCGCCTATTGAGTGTGCTCAGGCGTTTCAGAGGGAGGTGGCAAAAGCAACCGTTAACTGTGCTGTTGAAAAGACACACACTCGCGGACACACAGTGCGACAGCCACGCGCCTATTTCTGCTGCTGGAGCTGGGTCTGGAACCACACTGGGCCAGCTCTGCCATCGCCTCATCCAGCACTTGGCGAACAGGAGCCAAGACCTTTCCTGCTGCTTTTCTCCACATCCATGGAGTGACCAGGACTCTTCTACCCTTTCTGAGCTGGAGACCACTAGCACCTCATCCTTACTGACAACAGTTGTCTTTCACCAGTCTTTAGTCCATGAAACACCATCAGTTTACTGACTACAGGTTGAAAACCACTACCGAGTTTGCTTTTATCTTTATCCCTGCTAAAACCCTCTTCAATTGCTGCGTTTCAGCTGTGCTCTACTCCCCTCCAAAAGATAGAAACCACTGAGTGGAGATATAATCCTGCAGTGCCATTAATGAGCATAATTATAGTGCCACATTACACTGTCCCTCTTGCTAATTGGTCATTCATTTGCCATTGTGCATGAAATCACAGGTGTTATTGCCTTCAGGATGCTTATCTGAATTTGCTACATAGCACCAATTCCCTTCTGCTACATTTCTCAGTCCAGTGGGATCAGTGTGTGTTTAAAAGGGGAGAACAGGACTATCTCATGTTCTATCTCATATGCCCAGATGTGTGGGAATGGGTTTCAGTAACACCACACAATTAGATCAGTATCATATTCTCAAGTACACAGAGCTGTTACAAATGCACCCATTGATCTTCTCCTTCAGGGAAGTTTTGGAGATGCTGGCTGAAGAGTTTAGAATTTTATTTTTTTTTAAATCTAATAGCAATTACAATAATAATTGTATTGTTTTAAGTGGATGAACTTGCATATTTGGCAGTGAGGGAAGTTTTGAAAGAAATAAGAACCTCATCATGTTGGAATGCAACTAATTGTTCTACCATAATTCAATGCAACCTTATAAAACTTGTGAGACAAAGCCAACATTCACTCATTCTGGACAGCAGCTTGCTACAAACTAGCTTTAACTAAATACTATGACTTCTGTGAACACACGAACAAGTGAAACCCCTGAATTCACACGACAGAATTTTTGGTTCACTGAAAGACAGAAAGTCTCGCAGATATCTCATATTGGTTCATAGATCTACAATGACAGAGTTTTCTCTGCCATCTTGAAATCTCTCTTGATTTATTGCCCTTTCCACTAGTTTACATTCATCCAATCAAGGAACAAAAACAGAACAGGGGGCATCAGTAAAAAATCAGGTACCAAGCATTATGTATGCATCAAGGATGTGTACAAGAAAAATTGTTCACAAGCAGTATGTCATCCTGAATCAGGAAAGTACTTCAGTAGGAGATTAACTCAAAGCATGTGCTCGTTTACCACAGTGGGACACACGTACATGCTCAGATTCAGCACTTTTTTATGTGTTCCCCTGAGTAGGGATAATTTCCTGATATAGGAAATACATGCTGATTTTTCTCCCTTAGGATAATTGAAAAATATTTATGTAAATTCCAGTTTGTTTCAGATATGGGGGAAAAAAGCAAACTGAAACTCAGATAACTGTTTTCTCACCAGTTCACCAGAAAATCTGCCCCATTCCATGACCAAAAAAAGCTTTTCCTTCATGCTCTATTATGAGCAACCTAATGCAATTTCCAAGTTGGCTCTGCTTTGAGCAGGGGGAGAGGGGGGCTGGACCAGAGACCTCCAGATGTCCCTTCCAACCTCAGCGATTCTTTGATTTTGCTCTGTGTTGGAAAACCTACACATGATGATGACTTAAGTCACAACCAAACTACTTTCAGAAAAGCATGGTAAGGAGTAAGATGATAAATACATTAACACATAAATAAATAGAGCTTTGTTTGGATGAGAACTGGATATGGGACGGCATAACAAAGAGGAGAGAAAGTAACTTTTACATTACCCAGCTGCTCTTACAATAATATACAGAAACTCTGTGAATCATTTCATGGTTTATTAAATGAAATTTTGTTTGCAACTGGTGAGTTAGGAAAATAAACGTCCATGTTTGTTTTCATTTTACTTTTCCTTGGTTTGTCCAGATCTTCACAGCCTTGTGTGCCAGCATTGTCCTCTGGGGCTCATTAAGAAGCCCAGTGTTTGCTACTCTGATTGTCCAGGGAAATCAGCAACAGATTGTCATTAACCCCATGAGGCCGAGAGCTAGAAATTCTTGATGCATTCCCTGTTGTGGGCAATAAGATCCATTGTAGCCATTGGAGCCAAAGGGTTAATTTTATCTCTCCTATAGCTGCTGTCAGACCTCCAGTAAAACAGTGTGTGACCACTACAGGGTACTGACCACTTAATACAGCAGTACCTGCCAAAATTGGCTTAAGACTGAGTGAGATCAAGGGGCAGAAAAATACTGTTTTTTCTAAAGCACATTGTATTATCGGTGTTTACTTACAATTCTCTCCTGGGTCAAATGCTTATTCTTAGTAAAATGGTCTTGCTTCTTACAGACTGAGCTCCACAGGAGAAAGCAAGTTATAACCTTCTCTGAAGATAGCATCCTTCTATTTGTTCACATTAAGTTATGAACTGTTGCAGATGGCATTAGCAGAGACTATCAAGGATATTTTTTACCCTAAAGATATGTTACCACTTCATTATTACTGCTGTTAATTCAATTTTAAAATGCAAACAATAATTATTTTTTTTTCTCTACCCAAAACACACAGAAATATAGTGTCAGCATGCAACTGCCACAGTCCTGGCACACAGCTGATGGGACTCTGAGCTGTGGGGTTACATGTTTCTCCCACAGAGTTGGTGTTTCTGTATCCAGTGTTGACATCTAAGGTGCTCATAGAAGTGGAAGTCACATAGCAGCGAAGCAGTACACAGACTCTGTCTGATATTTCTACTTTATCCACCCTGAATGGACAGAGGAATGTCCCTATGAGGTGTGTCCAAAGCTGGTTCT
The DNA here is from genome assembly GCA_013399095.1 of Psophia crepitans. Classification (NCBI taxonomy): domain Eukaryota; kingdom Metazoa; phylum Chordata; class Aves; order Gruiformes; family Psophiidae; genus Psophia; species Psophia crepitans. The sequence goes on from VWZZ01001264.1 coordinate 573,577, forward strand.
GTGGTCAATGGGCAGCTTCACCCAAGTGCAGTGGTCCCAGAAGCACTGCCTGCCCTCCCCGGCCACTGTCCCCGGGCCACAGCCTGTGGCCACGTCCTGTTTGCCAAGACGTGCCCGAGTGCCTCAGCTGATGTATCTCAGCTCTCCTGGGAGGCCTTTGGCTGTGTTGGTACGAAGCAGGCTGTGGGAAGGGGTCCGTGCTGAAAATGGCTGGGAGGCTGCCATCAGGATCCAGCTTTGCTCTCCTCTGTACAGTGCCATGCAAAACTGTTGGTGATGACACTGATAGCCCTGAGGATCCAGTGGCTGATTTTAGATACCAAATTGCCCTGGAATTTTTCAAAAATCCTATTTAGGGAGTCACTGACATAGACTTCCATCTAACCCTCATGGACTCTTGTGTTGGCACTGAGACAGTGGCTGGACAAGCAACCCTCCAACCAAACAGCACAAGCCAGGATCAGAGCTGGGCTGTGCTGGCTCTGTCTGTGCCAACTTAGTGCTCAGCTCTGCTTTTCTGCCCTTCTGCCCTTTCCTCACATCTGGGCCTGGGGTGTATTAACACCTGCCAGCCTCTCAGGTCCTGTGAAATCACAGTCCCTTGTGGGCTTCATAGTGCTGTGAGACCTGTACCTGGGAAGTGCTGCAGAAATGTAAAGCATCCCTACAGATGACCTTATCACTGGGAAAGGAATCTTAAATCTGATCCATTTGTGTGACTCCCGGAGAGCCACTGTTGCATTATTCATGACAGTCTCCTCTTCTTCAGAAGGCTAATATTACTTCCCTCCCCCCCCTCCGCCCCCATACAGCATTCATAATATGAATTTTATATTCTGAACTAAACCACACAGTCCTTTGTAGTGGTCAGTAATAGGATTCCTACCCATACTTAGCAGAGTCCACATCAGAGAGAGCACAATCAGCCACCCCAGGAGAAGAGTTCCCAAGATCTCCTCTTACAAGGCATTGTAAAAGTTATAAATAGATTACTCTCTCCCCCTTTGTACCTTCTGGCCCTTTTCCTACACCAAGGGAACATATTTGTCACTAGGACACACAATACGCACTTAGATGTTTGACATCTCTGCCCTCATCAGATGGGCCATACAGAATTTTTCGACGAGACAGAAAATGTGAAATGTTTGGGATGCGGTTACAAGTTTGAGAGCGGTTAAAAGAATGTTAAGAAGAATTAGCCATGGCAGCTTACTTGGTAGTTTGTTATGGCTCCCATTTTCTAATACATCATATTCTTTTATTCCCCTAATTACTTTTTTTGTGTGAAAGACAATTCCCAGGGAACGAACACTTCATTTCTTTGAACCACTGCCAACAATATGCACCACAATTGCTGAAAGCAAAAGAGAGGATCTGGCATATCTATTAGAGCTTTGCAAAGACATACTTTTTTTTTCTTTTTAACCTTGGTTTTCCCTTAATACTAGCATTGAATAAATGAATTACATTTCCTATTTGCCCCCCTTTCCTTGCAACTTCTATTTCTGTTTTCAGGTTGTTGTTTTTCCTTTTTTTTTTTTTTCAGAAGTCAAGTCTTGATGGGTAATTATTACATCTCATGTGTCTTCTGTCTCAGTCTCCTATTAAAAAATAGCAGCTAAGAAAACAAGTCTAAATTAACAATCTACTTTGTAGAAAGTTATTTTAAAGGCATCGGTACAGCCCTTCTCCCACCTCACTCTCCATCTGCAGTGTCCTTCTACACATCCTTTTAGCGCAAGCCGTATTAGCTCACCTTGAGATGAATGAAACCTTTTATTCAAAGGCAAATCACACCCAAATCTTCACTGATCTCAAACATTTATCTTCCACCTTCATATCTATAGCAGTGACACATACCAGCACGCCCACTTTCAAAACATAAAATTTTGGACCTTTATCTCTGGCTCCTTATTAATAAGAAAGGCACTTCCATCCAGACGTCAGCAAGAATGGGTAATGAGTGCTCACAAAATACTTTAAAAATACACAGCTTCCAGAAGGGATGCTGAACTTCTTGGTTTGGGTTTTGTGCCCATTTCTACCCACTGGGGACTTAAATGTCCCCAGGTGTTCTTGGCATAAAATGGACAGCATCTGCAGACATCAGGGATTCCTCACTTCCCTGTGAAAATATCTGGGATCCTGTGTAATGAAGCGGGTTACATGTGACCTTGATCCAATCTAACAAGTCCTATTGAGCACAACCAGAAAAGACGATCCTAATCCTTTCCTAGAATTAGAGTTTCCAGGAGCTGTTTTTTTAAAGGGCAGTGAGCTGCCTCTTGATCACATGTGACTTACTAATCATTTAGCAAATACACATTTTTCCAGGCAAGATACAAGCTGCAGTCCTGTGGGAATTTTGCTTATGGAAGTCCCAGTGGGCAAAGTCTTTAGGGAAGGAATCAAGTGAATAACATTCAAATAAAGGACTGTGCTCCATTAGGAGGAAACTATTCCAGCTGAAATCTTACCCAGGAGCTTGGGGGGTTGCTGTGTGGGAACTCTCATTACAATCTCAAACCAGCAACTACTGGGGAAAATGGAAGCTACTGTTTACTCAGAATGAGGGAGATCTTTGTGCCCAAGTTGTGTACTGAGAAAACTACTTAGCTGTTAGTTGATCTTACAGCATCCCGATGCTCTAGAAGATGGGGGCAGGGGAGGGAGCTGACAAGCTTTTTGTAGTTCAGTATTGGTTCAACAGAGTGGTAAGCAAAGAAGTCATTGTATCATATATTTCCGGCTATTTCAGATATTTTATTTATGAACTTTGAATAAATAACCTGGAGACGTGTTTGTTCCTATCTTTACTTCATAAGTAACTTTGCCACCTAACTTTGGTCTCTGCCTGCCTGGATACCCATAGATGGTATTTTCCATGCAACTAAATACACATGGATAAATGTCAATAATCGTGCTTTACAGTGTTCAGAAAAGAAAGTCTCATGATTTCTGTCTTTCTTTTCCTCTATCTTATAGCCTTAATGAGAGCCAAATATTGGAAGCCTGGCACTCAATTTGCAATGCAAATTAACCAACATGCTAATGACTTGATTTGTGCACACAAATACTATTTGTATATTCGCATTCTATTGTTTGAGCATGCAAATGATGTGCACACTGATTCAGTAGCTGGATGGAGACTTCCTGGAAAATGAAGTCCTTAAATTCAATTGCTGTTGGCACAAACAGCAAAACAAAGCAACACAAACAACAATCTCTATGACTCTGGTGAGTATAAAGTGATACAAATCACTGTTCTCAGTTATGTTTTAGCAGACATTCAACAGAATGCACTGCTCTCGTTTCCTTGATGCTGGGAACCAGATCCAGCATTACCCTCAGAATAGCCCATCATTCTTCACAGGTTTGTGCATTTGCTATTTTTGGATCTTGAGGATATTTTGAAAAAGACAGAACTGCTGGCGCCAATTCAGTCACTCCTTCAACAAATGTTTTCTTCACCACTGTAACATATATGCCATGCATCTCTCTTACAGCAAACGTAAGTACCGGGTAGGTGTGTCAAAGCACTGGAGAAATCCCAGATTCTACAGTGCAACCCCTGCCAATCCCATCCAGGGTGATATTGAGCAGCCCAGTGGTTGCAATAAATTATGCCAGCTGGACAGAATCCTATCTTGGTCTTCTGCCAGCTGCGACATGGCAGAAACTGGTTGTTCCCTCCCCCCTCAACGGACACTATTAATTTGAGGCTCAGAGGCAATAATGTCTCTGTAGGGTGGGGAAAGTTGTCCTCATATACCCATTCCCTGCTCCCAGGTGGGGTCTCAGCAATTTCTCGTTAGCCAGAGTCCAGCTCCTCTCGGGCTAGGTGGGCAGTGTAAAAAAACCTGGGATCACATCTACAGACATAGGGGAAAGAGGTCTAGTAGGAGACCAGCCTCATGCTGGAGAGAAAAGCACCTTGGAAATCTTGGGGAGTCATGAAAATTACAAGCAGGAAACCAACAAGGATAAGAGGTTTCTCAGCAGAGAGCAAAAAATGTCACCTTAGACTTCTTGAGGTAGTGTTTTATTTCTGGATTAAGGCGTATGTCTTTAATTCAAATAGCGAAATATTTTACTCATCTTTTTATATGTATGAATTAAATTATTTTTGGCAAAAGAGGTAAAATATGTTGGATAGCTTTGCACTGTTTTAACATATGTTACTCTAATAATTCAGGCATTATGAAAAACGTTGTTAATACTATGGTATTGTCCTACTTGCTACCAATTTAGTAAATTGTTCCAGAAATAGATTTTTTGTTCCAGAAAAGTCTTTAAATATGATGCCAAAAAATGTGCATCTTCCATGGAATTCAGTTTTCAAGGAAATATATACCCATCTGAAATTGCCCAAGGACATTCTAAGTCCATTGTTTGCCCATGTAAAATATTTTCTTTTTATTAGCATGGTTTTCTTCCTTATCCCTCTTCATAAGAGAGAGAGAAAAGAAAAAAAAAAAAGATACAGGGCTCATTTCGAAATCTATGAAACTTGGATACTCCCAAAATTCCAACAAGATTACAGAGAAATCTCATCTGGTAAATATTACGTTCTGTTTTTGTCTTTGCTTAAGCTTTTACACAACTTGACAGCTTGTGGTATTGTGCCACATTTCAAAGTTAAGGTTTACAAACATCTGGCTTGGGGTCAACATTCCTCTCCATATGGACCACAATGTCTCCAGCATACATTGTTTGCCTGTACAGAGTCAGGTAGAAAATAAGAGTTTTCCTAGAGAATTATGGAAACCTCAACAAGCAAGTCCACTTTCATGATTCATTGACAAGAGCCTTGATTTTAGTGCATCTTCATTAAAAAAAATAGCTTTTATGTGGACATTAACATTGGGTGGAAAATTTTTTTCATCCATGATGACAGTCACAGTATTAGAAAAAAAGTTGTATCCTAAATTGAGATGAAAGTCTAATATGACAGTTGCTGCAGGTGGGAGACACAGTTGAGGCCAAGTGAAGCATTTTGTCTCAAATAGTTTTAAAATGTTTAATTATTACTATTTTTGTAGGCATCGAGTGACATTTTTGTTTCAAAAAGTTGGGAAAAAAATATTTTTTAATTTGGAAAATATTGGAAGAAAGCATTTTGCTTGGGAACATTTGCAAAACTATCTAGTGATGAAAACTTTGTTAAACTAACTCTCTTCCCAGCAAGAAAATACCAGTTTCCATAAGTCCACATTCCTAACAATGCAATTGTAACAATTTCATCGAAATTTTTTGAACATAGATGTAACATGAAAGCACAGTAATGGAAATATATTTATTTCCCATAAGCTTGCTGTCTTTTATGCTTTGGGTGAATAGATGGATTTTTCTTACTGCGTCACTGAAATGGCTAAGATTCAATACATACCTACGCCATTTGTACATCTCTACACAGCCCTAGAATTTGAATGCCCCACTATCTTCATTGCCACAGCTTGGTGGCTTAAGTGTTGTCGTCTCCTTTTCCCTCAAGGGTAACCGAGGCACACAAATATGTGTTTTTCTTTGGGTCATACAGGAAACTTCTGACTGAGTGGCTGGATTTCCAGATTTCTGAACCAGTGCCAGTGGCGTAGAAAGAAGGGCTCTCAGGTTGCTTTCATTGACAAGAGCTCACTGGTGAAAAGGCTAGCTTGGCATTGTCTTTTTTTTTTTTTTTAAATTTGAAAGGAAGCTCCTGAAATTTCAAAATTGAAAATGTGGAAGGACACAGAGCATCCCAGGCTGAAGGACTGCTGCAGGGCAAGGAAACCCCATGGACCCAAACACTACAGCAGTCTCCTTGGTGGTGTGCTGTAAGGTTGAGGACCTTGGAAATCTTTCTAGGTGAGCTGACAGGTAACCAGGAGCTTGGTGAAACCAGTCAGTCTCCACTAAATTATGATACAACCTTTTTTAATTGGACTTTTACAGCCTTTCTTATCCAAGGGACGGTACCAGTTACCAGCTGTGGAGTGAAGATCTCCAAACATTTGACCACCATCCCAGCTTATAGGACAGCAATAGGTGTTGGAGGAAAGGCAAATCTGTGGAGGAGATTGTTAAGTGGCTTGTAAACAAGATTTGTGTTTCAGATTCTCTGGCTTGGGAAATCTCTAGACTGCAGGCTGCTGGAAAAGATCACTGTATACACACCCTGTTTCTTCAGTTACACATTTCTTTAAAGGATTGAGCTTGGATTAACAAGGAACTGAGACCTGAAAGTTCCAGGTTTTATTCTCGTGCCTAATACAAGTGCACTGTATGATCATTAGAAAATTCCTTAACCTCTCAGAGCCTGTTTGCCATCCTCTAGAATGGGATATTTTGACTTTAAACATCAGAGGATTAACCTTTGTAAAATAATTTTACAGGCTTTGATGAAATTTGACATTAAAAAAAAAAAAGCAAAAATAAAAAATGCTTCCTTGCAAATTCAGCAGCATGCCTGTGCTGTCTGGGCACACAGATAGGGGTTGGGACAAGAGTTATATGTACTGTGGAAATAGTAATTCTTTATTCATTTTAAAAGGTCAACACAGCTTGCCAGCATATCACTGCTGCAGCTGTTGCAGAGCTTGTTATGGCATTAGGCTGACTCGGAATGATTTCCTTCCAAAGCATTCTGGCACGGAGCGCAACCCGACTCATACCCGAAGCGAGGAAACCATTACTGATGGTGCTGATGACATGAAAGCATGCAGGATGGCCAAGCCAGGGATCTGCGTGGATTGGAAGCTGAAGAATGGAGGGAGGGTGAGAAGGAGACATGAACCCCTTCTATCGCTGACCTGGCAGCACTTTCTTCCCACCGCAAAACGAACACACAATAGGCTTGAACACCTGCTACTAATTTGGGTGCGTGCAAGCGCTACCCATGTGAAACCTTTTGAGCTGTTCCTAGCTAACAATTTTGTTTTCTGATGGGAATGATCACAACAACTTACACGCTGTGCAGCCTTTGGCACAGCGCAGTTGTGGGGCTTGGGCTGCTGATAGACAGGGAGCTATTATTTCTTTTTTTTCTTTTTTTTTTTGATCTATGGGTGGAACCCCCATAATTGTCAGAGAGAATTTCATACACCCTCTGATGATAGATTGAATCCTTGCAAGAATGTATCATTAAAACAAAAGCACACAAAAAAAATTGGGCTTCTAGCATTTCAAATGAGTCTAAAGAGAAACCTCCCTAGAAGGTCTTTCTGGGGCATTGTTTTAGTGACATTACTCTGTCTCCCTCTCTCAAGAGTGAGGAAAGAGTATCTTCTCCAAAAGAGATTCTTTCTGCAGACAAAACAACCCACGTGTTGTCCCACAGAAACCATTCTCAATGGTCCATTGTTCAAGCTCTTCCATATGCAAAGCTCCTATCTGGAAAAGCATCTGCAGCTTCAGACAGCACTTCTGTGGATCATACTTCTCTCTCAGTTCTGACTTTTTGAATGGAACACGCAAACTGCATACTGCAGTCCTGGCCCTATCTTCAAAGCTGAGACTTTTAAGGGAGGAAGGGACCATTGTGATTATCCAAGCTGTTACCTAGCCTGACATCCCATACTGCGCATCCCATGGTTTGCAGTCAGTGATCCATGCATCTGAACTGGGCAGCCAGGGGTTTAGTGAAAGCATGCCTTGAAAATCCTCCGTGGGCAGAACTAACCCAACATAATCTAAATTTAACTCTCTAGAATTTAACAATCTAGTCTAAATTACTCATTAAGTCTCCTTCAGCGATCTGTGGAGAAAAGCAAGGATTTCAACATATCTCAGCACAGATGGCTGGACTGACTCAAGGTGTCTTTCTCACTGCTAACCTTTGTGGGATACTGGACAACTAACGTAGTATGAGTGCAATTTTTTAAATGGCTAAAATGAGACAAGAGTCTTCCACATCTGATGGGAGCAGGATCCAGCAGTGGGTCACCCTCACTGACAACATTTCATATCTGATACCCATACAGAAATTGCCTTCGCTGGGGTTTGCAGCCTACCTTGTGTGAAAAATTAAGGTAATCTCTGGTGTCAGAGAAGAGGAATTACATGGCTACCATTTAAAACTCCAGTAAATGAAAAGGATCCATGGTTTAAGCTCTGATTAGCTGGCCTTATAGCTTCACTTGGATCTTCATGTTTGCTATACAAACGCTTCCATTTTTGCTCCTTTATTATCTTGACACAAGAGCGTATTCATATATAAGAGCAAACTCCAACAGTCTCCCCATTGCAATGAGTGACATAAACCAGGGATCTCAGCAGACACTAGGCAGACCCACAGGCAGAGTGAATTGGCAGCAAATCTTTCTACAACAACCTTAATTACACATAAGAGCCAGATAAGAAATACATAGCACACCTATTTACATACATTGCAACTAACCATTAGTAGGTTGGCTGTGACAGATCACATCTTCACATGGGTTGTTTTTAACGAAAATTTCCTTTCAGCCATGAAAACCTCTGAGCCCATGCAGATGCTCCTGAACAGCTCTGTAGGATTACATGTATGCACATGCTTCTATGTACGTGCATGTGCTGGATGTGTTTTGGAGAAGACGACCAGTTATTCATGGCCATTCCTTGGGTGCCATGTTTACTTCAGATTTGAGAGAGGAGCGCTGCATTTGTAAGTGCCTGTTCACAGAATTCGCTGAACTGGGAAACCTTTAATGCAAATATCGTAATACACAATGGCAACAGGAGATGCTCTCAGATTCTCTCAGTAAAGAATTGGTTTTATTTTTTCTGTGATGCTCTATAAAAGTGAAGTGCACAGCATTACGCCAACCTTTCTGATGGGAAGCAGGTTGCCTCTATCACCATCAGAGCCCATGAGGTACTGGGATGAGTGGTATAGATTGGTCCAGTGCCAGTGAAAGTTGGGAGGGGATGGCTGACAAATTCACAGCAGCTAAGGAACCTATTTTGTTCAAAACAAGAGCAAGTCCCAGACCCTTAAAGCACAGTCAAGTCTGCTGGCAGGCAAGCAAAAGAGGCTGCACCCAGCACAAACGTGTTGTCCCTGCAATGGAAATCTTAACTCTGTGCCCTTGAATGTCTGTAACCAACTGCTTTCTCCACTCTGCAGGGGCACTGTCATTTACCGAAAGACTTGTCTGTTTGCCATGAGTGTCAGGTGCCCGAGGGATGGTCTGTTTGCACTAAATATCGAGAGGCTGCCCTTCATAAAAATGAACAAATACTTTCTAACCTACAGAGAGGCAGATTCACAGGAGATCCCACAGAGCAATTTGTCTGTGAGGAGTGAGACACACTCAAGGTAGATTCTGTTGTAATGAGGAGCAGTTTTCAGAGAAAATGTAAAAAAAAAAAAGATCTGCCTGCAATGCAATTGCAGGGAGCTATTTATTCCTGGAGCGTGGGGGCACAAAGCAGGTATAATATCTTAGGATTACACTGGAATTAAAGGCCTGGGTTTGCCACGATTCCTCCCACACATGGTACCTTACTCTGGGAGCGTTGACTCGGAAAGCAGTCTGTCTCAGCCAAAGCCGGGGAACTAGACTCCCCAGTGAGCACAAGCTAAAAAAAAAAAGCAGAGTATCACAACCCTATTGCTTCCCAAATCACTCGTTCTGCTCTTAAAAATGTTCTTTGCTTAAAGCTTTGTGCAGAACCTTGACTGTGTCTATGCTAGTGTTTCAGCTGGGTGCAGCTGGGCAGCTCGGAAGTGAATCCTTTGTCATCTCCATCTACCATGCAGGGCTTTCAGTCACAGAGTGGTTCCTCCACAGAGGAATGGGATCCCTTTTGGAGGAGACTACATGAGATGCTCCAGTCCAGGTGAACACCAAATTCACCCCAATTTTTGCAGAACATGAGGGCCAAATCAGTGCCTGGTCCTTCAGACCTCTTCAAACCATGTGTGATGCGAGGACACACAATCCAGGCTAAATCTAATCCAAAGTAAAATCCCTGCCTCTCACAGAGTGGAGATGTAGGGCTGTCTTCATTGGCTGCCTTGACCTACTCATCTCTCTAATTATCTGGAATTAATTACTAGAGAAAGAATGTACACTTGCCTCAACACCAGTATAGGGAAAGACTGGTCACTCCCTTTCCCACATGAATCCCACTCTGACTGATACTTAGATGCTCTAGTAACTTTTTTTTATTATTATTTTATTTTTGGATTTACTTTAGAAAATAGATGAGTCCTGATTTGGGGTTATGCCCTTTGCCATCTTTGTGCCACCAAATTTGTACAGCAAAAACAAATCAGTTCCACTCACTGTGGCCAGCGCAACAACTTAGACTGGTGCTTAACAAATAAGTGGCAGGGGAAATGGAACCAAAATGTGGTAACATCCAATCTCTACCACCCTCTTTCTGTTCATTCGTCCTCTCTAAGTGGGAAATTGTAAAGGGAGAGATAGTTTGGAGATGCTCATTTTGATGACCAAGATCTCTTAGGCATGGAGTTGCCCCCTTCCTCACCCTCTAACACACATTTTAAAATCTAGCAAATACCCAGAAGTCGAAGGCAAAGGCAAGACCTGTTCTGCAGGAGCCCAGAACAGGCATCTCCCAGCACCTAAAGTGCCAGCTGCCAGATAGTTTTGTTTTTATTAGGTTGACAGCTACACATGGGTGGGTGCCAACTTTTGTTCATTATATTTCATATTTTATAGCTTTGGTTTAGGTTTGGAAAGCTGTCGGCATTTGGAACGACAGCAGCCCCTGCCCCTGAGGGACAGTCAAGGCTTTTTTTTCCCCCCGTCCCCTTTTAACTTCACTCTCTTTTGTGACAGCTGCACTTTCTACTGGTGCTTGTTGGCTGCGCTCCCCTCTGCCCCCCAGGGCTCCGCTCCTCTCTTGCAGTTCTGCGTTTAAGTCACGTCACGAGCAATGTTTAGCTTCGCTGCAAGAACTCCACGGCAAACAAACCAAACTCAAACAGATTGGAAAAGTAGCATTTTGATAAAACTCCACACGTGACATTGCAGCCCCAACGAGCTGTCCTTCAAACTGACCTGCTAGCTGACCCACGCAGCAGATAGGGATCAACCAGTCAGGCTGTTAGCCTCCACAATGGGGCAGCTTCAAAGGAAATAGATGAGTTTCAGCAACTTGGCCAACTGTGTCATTCAAAGCTGCAGTAAGGATGTCTCACAAAAGGGTCAGCTATCTGCCAGACACTGCCAGCGCTGGTAGGCTGCAATGCGTTTGTAAAGGAATAAAGGGTCCTTACGTTACCTGGGAATTTCTTTCAGCCAGGGAATCCCTCAGTGGTGATTGATTTTGTTATCTGACCATATAAAAGTGGCCAGTGGAGCTCAGGACCATGACTGTAAGTTTCTAGGTGTCAGACATCAGTTTGAAAAGAGACATTAGGTTGCAGGTTTTGTTTGCATTTCTGTATTGTAACTGTCAACTTGTTATCTTTGACTAACAATTTGTAAACTACTGTTAATTTTGTTGTTTGTAAGGACTTTCCGAAGGATAAACCTTATTCTTCACCAAAATCTGTTCAGAAATACTCTGCTTTAAATTTCTTATCTGAGGATCAAACTTTTTGCAAAATTATTAGAGAAAAAAATCTTTGACTAGTGGTATTATTTTGTTTGTATTTTTCAGGAAAGCTCATAACTACTGACTTTTTACTATGCATTTAGAAATTGGATGACACTTCATACCACAGTCTGTGAAACTTCCTGTATTCTTCAAATATATTTCACCATTACCTGACTAAAATGGGGGTGGGGAGAAAATCGTTGTAAAAGGAGCAGAGAATAAATTACAAAACCTTTTCCAGCCAGCTTAAACTGAATTCCCTATTTACTGCCAAGGAGAAACGCTGTCCTGGACCATGCAGTGAGGAAGTCTGCAGCTGTCAGGCTGGATCCTCAAATTCAGCAGGTTTGATGTTTCAAACGAAAGCATTTTTGTGACCATGAGTGAGGGGACTGCGAATGTGGAGAGAGGAACCGACAGCATCCACTCCCTGCAACCCTTGTTTATTGGTCAGATATGCAGAATCACATTACCATGGTTTGTGAATTAGAAATCTGACAAGAGCAATTTGACTCTTGTATTTACATTTCTAGCAGTTTCATCTTGTCATTTGTGGTTTTCTTCAAATTAGAAAACAATTAAATGAAGACTCTGGCAAAGAAGTGGAGCCAGATGTAACAGTTTCTCTTTACTCTTTGTTAATAGCAGCAGCAATGTAATTTAATTCTGTCAGCTCTTCAGCTGCTCAGCAGCTGAGGAGATATGTGAAGGAAGAAAAGGATCATTCTCCTAGGATGTTGGATCAGCATCCAACACTCTATCTGCCAAAAAATAAGAGGGAAGCCCTCGAACCATGGCTCTGCTGGGACTCTGGGAGCATCACCCAAACCACTCCAACCTGACGTACCCACCAGAGCTGCTCTGACACCATCTGAAGAAGAAAGAGTCATGAGCTCAAATTACATTATCCCAAAAATGAATAAATAAAGCTGCTTTTATGAAATTAAATACATATACCAGAAAAATTGTACAGCCAAACAGGGAATTCTTTTACATTGGTGAAATATTCCTTCACAGAAAACACTAATATCATTACTCAGATACAATCCTTCAGAAACTCTATTTTGATTTCCAAAGATACTTATTTTCACATATGCGTCAGCCGTCTGACCTGTCCATGCTGGGCACATAAAACAGAAATGAAACATTTTCTACCTGCTGTAGGAGAAACTTCACCCTCCACTTGTAGCAGAGCTGCTTGACCACAGATCTCTGAGATCATGAGACCCTGGGACAAAGCTTCCAGCACAAGTAGTGGACACCAGGGTGCATACTGCAAGAGCTTCTCAGCCTGTAACCAGTCCTCCATTTCCCACATCACTATGGTCAAGTGAAACAGACTGAGCACCAGAAAAATACTTAGGCACCTGACCCTTGATTTCTGCAAGAACTTTGTGGGTTTCCCTGACCTGCCATCTGAAAAACAGGAATAACAGCACTACCCAGAAGAGTGATGACAACATGTACATTAAATATGGCCAGGCTATATTTGATACTACGCCAGTGATACAGAGAAATATCTTTACCACTACATAAATATCAGAATTTATCATTCTTCATGATAATCTGCAGAAAATAATAGCCTATTGCAGCATTTGATGGAGAGGAGGCAGTTGCTTCATATCAGAAATTTAACTCATGAAAACTCTACTGAGAATTAGTCTGAAAGGAAACCAGGTTAAAAAAGTTATTGTCACTCTGTCATACCACAGCCTCCTGCCCCCACGGGGGCACTGCCATGCAAAGTGCTGATTCTGCATTTGTCACACACTTGGGTGTCAGCAGCCCCTGGGGTAGGGATGAGTGTGAGGTGTAGGGACTGAAGGAGAGACAAAATATCTTAGAACAATAGAAAAAATGTAAATCAATTACAGAGAGTTGAAAAAAATAAATCAATTAACAAAGCCCAATTGAAGAGCCATAGCCAAGATGCCCATATGCAGTGGGAAGTTGTATCTTCTTTAACTGTGAATGTCTACAAATGGCGGACATAAGACAGGACAACTCTACAGGACTTGCTTTTCCTCACTGTACAAAGGCGCGGAACCGTTTAGTCATCTCATGAGAACAGAAATCAGGTGCCCATTTGCTGGAAGAAGTGAGGTAACAGAGTCTGAAGCTACACTTTAACACTGTCAAGGTTCCCAGCCTTATGAAGATGCTTTCTGCAAGGTCTGTAGTGTCACCTTTTGCCCAGCCACAGGCTGGATGCATCTGCCTCTGGGAATGGCTGTCCATATTTTACAAATGGGCTCTGAGAATTAATCTTCAATAAGAAGTTTGTCACTTGAGCTCCAGAAGTTAAGATCAAAGAGCCATCTAAACTCTACCCTCAGGTATACAGGCACTTCTGCCATTGAAGTCACCAAAGAGTTTGGCCCACAGTACATTACTCTTCCTCACACTAATTAATTTTTACAGACTAATTAGTACGGCACATTACAGGCTTGAACTAAATGCTCCAGTTTCATTTGGTTTGTATTTTTTGGGAAGAAAATTTGCTTGAAAGAGTCATATTCTAAACGGTTATTAGCAACATGAACAAAAAGAGCTAAACCTTGCAGCATTCATGTTGACTTTAAATGATTGACTATAAACTCTTCTGTTAGTGGGATTCCCTCTCCTCTCCACAGAGGCACTGGACTTCTTTTAGTCTTGCACACCAGTGCCAGCTGCCTAGAAACATTTTTAATTAGTGTATATTTTTGCGCTGGAGGAAAGAACATGGGTTGCGCTGATCACTCTCTTAAAGAAGATTATAATCCTAGCAGCAAAACAAGTTGCTTGTCTAGATAAGGATCAATGAAAGTGCTGTACATGGAGACTGTGACTGCAGCCTCAAAGCTAGCAACCTGGGCTGCACAATTTGTGTTAATACTATATTTTAACAGCAACAGAAGCAATAAAGTCACAGCTTAAAGCCTCTGCTCCAGCCTCCTGTTGCTCCTGCTTCAGTCAGATGCTGTTGAAGCAGAAAGGCTACGATCCTAGAGCTCTAATTCAGTGATGGTCAGTCCTGGTAGATTTTTCCTGGCATACTGAACCTCAGCAATACCATTATTTAGTTCCAAGACTCACACCAACCAGGAACCAGTAGGCCAGGTAAGCTCACTGGTGTTCTGGTTTCAGCAATGCTGTGCTGCAGTTATTTGTCCAAATGGAAAGGAAAGCGTTTCTTGGAAACTAAGCCAGGCATAAAAACAAACAAGACCCCTTCCACAGTCCCCTCCCCAAACACCTATAACAGGTTTTATAGGAAACATATGATTGCTTTCAAAATTAAACTCTCAAGAATGCAACTGCTGAATAGTTGGGGTTCCCCCCCATTTTGTGCAAAACAATTCTAGTATGAGACAGAAGTAAATTTTTTTTCACTATGTCAAACAGATCCAAGAGAGCACAGTCCAGGTAACATGCACTTGAAATGACCTTATTATTCACATCAGGAAAGCATCTACACAACTTTCCATGGAACTGCTAGAAATTAAGCATCGGAAAAGGGGATATAACATCAACTACTGGTTTGGATTAGACTCTTCTCACCTACATCCTATATTGGATTATACAGTTTCTTAGTGTTAAAAGTACACGTAATAAAATAGAATTCAGGTGACAGTTCTGGTTTACTTTTTGTATGACCAGCTACAAGACAATACATGCAGAGGACTTCAGGAATATTTTGTTTATAAAACTAAAATAAGTTATACATGTGTTTTTCTGATGTCTTTGCACTCAAAGCCCCAGTAGAGTTTATCCATTAATGGATGAGAAATTAGAAGAAAACCTTATGTTTTAAGTGAAGCATGTGCTTGGAAATACTTGGAAACTCAGCACTTACAATTCACAGCAATAATAATGCACTGAGGAATATTTCTGCTCAAAACCAAGACCCTCATTAAGTGTTTTCAAGAACAACATCATTGTCTCCCTGAAGATAACTGAGTCCTCACTATTTACTGTCCCTGAAATATTCAAGTTTGCTGGTATGGGGGCGAGCAGGAGGAGGTTTTTATTTGCTTGAGATTTTATTTTTAAAAAAGCAAAGCACTTTTTCTAAAAAGAGATTATAAAGGACACTTTCCGGTGAGTGGAGTTTTTGCTACTTCTTTTTTTTTTTTTAGCTTTACATTCTTAAGAAATGTGTTTAGAAGCCAGGTACAAACTTTCCTGACTTCACAGCTTTGTCACGTCTTTATTTCCATTGAAAAATATTACAGGGCTGCTTACACGGGCATGTTTTTGCTTCAAATACCATTAGGTTTCCAGGAATCCGGACAAAAATAATCTTTTTCTTGAGCTAGAGAAGTAATTCTTGTTACTTACCACTGTAGTAACCTCTGCCTTGAATTCGCAATTTGTTATGTCATAGGGGGAGTTAAGAAACAAAACTGCTTCAGTGCAGGGTCATTTAAATCAGTGAAAATAAAGGTGGTCACTTACCTTTTGTCCTTCAGTAGGAGATACACTGGCTGGAAGTAGGAGATGGCAAGGGAAGGTGGGACAGAGCTGCTTTTGCAATCAGAAGAGAAGGATGTTGGTGCAAGACCTAGAAGAGGCTCACCTGCTAACACTGTCACAAGGACCAGGGAGAGAATAAAAACACAAGAGAGACCTGAGAGCACTGAATGAATCAGAAGAATCTGGGCTAGAAGCCAGTGAGAGGGAGGATCACCTGGTGGGGAGGGCCACACCTGCAGCAGTAAACTAACGGGATCAGCAGAAAAAAAGAAAAACAAACAGGAAAGAAAAACCCAACCCCCCCTCCACCGAGATGTAGTACCAAGAGGATAAAAAGGAACTTCTAAAATTCTACTTTTTCTCTCCTATTTTAAATTGGTAAGAAATTGCTAAGTCTGAAATTTCTACAGTTCTGCCAAACTTCACCACGTTACTGAGCGCCTGGCAAACTTTTCTTGCCTAAAAGAGCCCTAGTTTTTGCTTTAAGTAACTTTGTAATGAAATAGCTTTTTGTTTTTTAAAACAAAAAAAAAACAAACCCAAAAAAAAAGCAAGGAAGCACAGGATGTTTCACAGTGTCACTGTGCTTGAGAAAAGTTTAAAAATATGTGTGCCGAAGGGCTGGAACACATAAGCAAAAGCAAAGAATTTGAATGCTTTTTAGAAGTAACAAACCTGTGAGCATTAATGGATTTTTAGACTGGGTTAACAATCAGTTTATGTAGGTTGGTGATATTATAGATCATCACAGGGTAGTCACATATGATATTGAGGATTTGATATACAAGAAAACTCTTCTACACTGTCCAGCTGGTCTTCACACTCCCTTTTTTTAAATTCTTCTGCCAAGGTTTTTTCCCAGAATCCAGAAACAATAATGACTATATTAGACCCATTATCAGCCTATCCCAGCCCTCCATTACTTCAGATGATGGAACACAGAGTAATTTCTTTCTCTAGTGTTGAAATAACAAAGGGTAAGGAAGCCAAATCTGCTATGCCAACCCCCACCTTCCAAGGCAGGGCTGGAAGAGGACGACAGAGTCAAGTTAAGGAAGGAATGGGGAAAAGTCTGATCTCACAGGATCAGCTGGATTTACTGAAAACTCAAAGTGATTCTTCTGCAGAGGTGTTTCACCTAGCTGCTAAGGCTGCAGATCTTGTCTGTAAACTGAATAATTTTCTTCCAGCCTTCATTACCCCTCAAACGCCTTTACTCTATGTCTCATCCCTTCAGCATCCCTCTCTGCCCTTCCTGCTCACCGACCCTCCTTTGAAACTTGCTTCTGAGAGATGCATGACACTAACACTGAAGACTGTTCCAGCTAACCTGGCCTTTGAGAAAAGCAACTAGTTGAACTGAAGGACAACACAGAGCCCTTCAGTTTTGACAACCCAACCTAAAGAATGTGAAGCCCTGCAAGACAAAAGGTATCAGAAGGTCCCTGCAGCCCACCGGTTCCTGTTGGCAAATACCTATTACCTTACCAGCTGGAGGACAGCCCCCATGCCATGTCTTCCCCTTTCCATCACTGTTGCATAATACAGCTTCATTTCATTTCTGAAAGAAGTTTGTTTACCAAGAGGAAAGGCAAAAAGAATATGTTTTGTCACCTCTATGCTAAACCTATTGTCTCCTTCCTAAAAGCAATCATCTTTAGATATTAAAATGGCATGATCTGGGTATTGCATAGCATTTCTTCTAATCTGCCTGCATTGCCAATTCAGTTCACAGATTGCATTCATTCTCCTTTGAAAAGCTTACATTGTTGAGTCAGAACTTTCCTAAGAAATAGCATTTGCTCACATCAGCCTCGCGTTAGCGAGACAAGGACAAAGTCAAGAACAGAAGAGGGATTGTACTTTGTAAGGAAGACGGAAGAGTCAGAGGCTGTAGCTAGTTATGACATCTTTTGGAACAATTCAGATTAAAAGGCAGAAATACACAAAAGTTGCTTTTTTTTTTTTTTCTTCCAGCCATGAAATAATAACAGCAACAGTGGCATAGAGCACAAGTCACTCTTGAACACAATGATGGATAATGCACTCGTCACCATAAACCGAGAATAAGTCAGCCAGATCTTTTCCCAGCTTGTGTTTCGAACTCTTGGTCCTGGTCTGAAAGGGGCCAAACCCAAAATTCTGGTCCTAAATGCAAGAGTTTTGGGGCATTCCAGGTTCTAATACAACCTAAATCTTGTGAGTCAGTACAAAATGTCAGCCCACTCTGCAGGCAAGGGAAGCTTCCCTCTGTGTATACGTACATCTCCGTGTGTATACATCTAGCCAGCCCGCTGAGCTTTCTACGTTGCACAGAATCAGCGAGCCCACTGACCTAATCCTATCTTTTTGTTGGGTTTGTTATTTTGGATGCACAGAGTGAAAAAATGCAGCGTTGTACACAACTTCTCTTTCCAAATCTCCCCTGAGGCAGGTGAACCCTTTCACCCAGCTTTATTTTTGTCCTCGGATTGATAAACAAAATTTCCCGTACGACACAGGCAGGCGCCTCAGTTCCAGCTCTGCATTAAAGCTCTGCTCGGGAAGCGCAGAGCAAGGGCAATGGCACCGGAGTGCTTGAAGGAAGCAATTCAGAGACATCATTCTCTATCAATGCAGGCCACTAACACCAACGTAAAAGATGTCATGCTGCATGGATCACCCATCTAACCCTAGAGAAGGTGTTAATAAAGACACATTTTTAATTTTGCACACAGTAAGATCATACAGGGCTCACAAAGCAGCAGAAATGTACCTATAACTCTTATGTGTATTTCCAGACAAATGATGCAGCTTTCTTTATGACATCAATTTATTTTTCACTTTGCAATTACGTAAAAACAGCAATAACATGGGAAGAGAGATGATGTGACGGATCCTAGTGCTGAATTATTCATTGCCCTTCAGCTGCTGACTTCACATCAGACAGCTCCCAACGCACCTCGCATAAATCACAGTGGATCTTTTTTGCCACAGCCACTCTAAGATCCTATCGGGTGCTTTTTCACCTAAATACCATAGGATAATGGTCTTCTTTCAAGGAGGGAATGCGCATACATTGATTGGAAGGGCGGTCTGTGACCTGCAGTCATTGATGTTTGGTGAGGAGGAGTAGTAATGCAATGCACTGAAAAAGATGCATCAGATGCATAGGCTTTATGTGGAAGTTATTTTATATACATATATATATGTCTGGTATTATAGTGAGAAATATATGCGTATAATTTGGTGTACCTAATGTTCAATATCTGATAAGCTGTATTACCTCACAGAGCTGAGTCTCATAAAGACAGCAATATTATAAGACATTTGGGGAGAATGGAGGGATTAATTTCATCATCTCTGTTTTGCATTTATTTATTTATTTGCTATATTCACTTCCTAGCACTTGGGCTTGATCAGATGAACTTCAGTTCCTCTTTGGGGCAAAGTGATCAGGGTTTCCCTCATCGTGAGAATACCTGCAATAAAAAGTACAAACTGCAAAGGAACACGCTAACCTTAACGAACATTCAAAAGAAATTTGGTGCATGCCATGTACTACACTGTTTTCCAGACCAGTGAAGGGTTAAGCACTGTGTTTCATTCCTACTTTCCAGGCCCTTGGGCTGGTTAATCATTGCTGACTGTGAACTCTTCAGGGATTTGGATTTTTCTACCCTGCCTGCACAGGTTCTATTGCAGTGGGGCCCCTTCTCACTTGCTCCGTAAGTGCTATCACCTACACTATGGCGGATAGTAAAAACATCATTCTTAACATATTTCCATCTTTCAGTAGGCAATCTCTTCACCAACATTTTTTTTAAGGATGGCTTGGCAGGCAGCTTTTTTATTTTGCTGCAAATGAACAAATGAGTAAATCATCATCATCTTCCCATTTTCCCGTAAGCTACTTCAGAGACCTTCACAGATCACAAGGGTTTCAGGAACAAGCCCAAATTACTGTGGCAGAACAAACTGCGATACCTCAGCTGCGCTATAGCAACAGTCAATATACGAGCTCTTAGCTCATACAGCAGGTATAGGGTGGTGTGAGTTCCCCGAGCCTGGCATGAAAGGTGTTGAGGCAGAGTTGATGCACAGGCAGTTACAGTAGCGCAGCTGACATGCAATAATATATTAAGTCACATTTAATGTCTCCAAGGCTTAGGATCCTCTTTTAATTCATGTACTACCTTATGTTGTAGCCTAGAGAACTGCCTACAGCAAAGATTGTCTTTCAACCACATGGGCAATTTTGTTCTGTGTGTTGCACTGTAACATTTGTGCCCAACTGCTCCAGCGGTTCTCTGTGTTGACATAGCATTTGCTTCTCTGAAGCTTTGCATTGGAATTTATTCATATGAGTATTTGTTTGCAATACAGCACCTCCATTTTTTTAGCCCTAAAGAAGTACGGACTAAAAAAGAGGGTCCTTGCATGGAAGAATTTAGCCATCCTCTTGTTTACTTTAATTTGTCCACCTATGCCAGGAACAGGAGGATGTAGGAACAACAGGGTATCCAAGAGCAAGAGGAAAAGCAAGGAATCCTCTATAGGAGCTTTTCTGTCACAAACTAACTTTAGTTTTCAGGAGAATCTGGGGCAAGCATAGCTAATAAGGCCTGTTTTACCATAATGTTGAATATATTTTATTATTTCATAGCTCATATATGACCACAGCAAGTGATATCTCATAAAGGTGTAGGAAAAATACATGCAACATCAACATTAAGTCAACTATTGATATGAGCACGTCTTTTCTCCTTTTTTTTTTTTTTTTTTTGTAAATAGTCGAAACTAAGATTCAGAGCAAATAAAGGACTTAGAGAAAAGGGAAGTTATAACAAACCTAGAACTAGGTTCCAGGTCTCACAAGTTCCAGCCCAAGGCATAAACTAAGTGGGAATATTCGTGTGCATAAGCATTCACAGGATCAGGGTCTGCAACTGTAATCCAACTTGGATGTAATCCAGCTTGGATGAAATTTAATTTACTCATGAGATTTCAGTTAAAAAATGCTGGTTTCATGAAAATATAACATTACTATTGATTTTTTTTAAGCTGTAAATTGGGCAAATACAGACGTAAATGCAAACCACAAAATACTTGAACAGATGCACAAAGGACATCCAGTCACCAGACTAAAAATCATTGGAAACTTGCTTCTCCCCACCCCTTCTTTCTTTCTCTTTCTGTATTTTGTTAACATTTAGAAAAGTAGAAAATACGTATTTCTGACCTCTTTGTTAAAAATATCACAAGATTCGTTAAGAGAAGTATTTGTGAACCTCAAAACTCTTCTCCATTTCCATGAATACCTGAAATCTAATGCCTCCGATTAAGCAGAAAAGGGATGTACTGTTATGTGAAGCTGACAACAATAATTGTGAGCTAAAGAATGGCATGTTCATTGCAAGTAGCTGGTAATGATTTCATGCAAAGGATTAGAGAGCTGGGGTGGGGAGGGGGGGGGTTGGGGAGTCGANGGGGGGGGGGGGGGGCATGCTGGGAGCTCCCAGAAATTGCTGAGCTCCTGGAGACAATAGGAGAGATGGATTTTCTCTTCTTGTAAGGCAACTTCCTAAGGCAAATGTTTCAAATCTGGCTGTCTACTATCAAAGATCTAAATACAAATTTGCAAAGTGTCAGCTGCTCCCACGGATGGCATGGGGATTTTTGGCTACTCAGGAGCACTAGCTGTAGAAAGGTCCCCTCCCTCTCATTACAAAATTGCAGCCAAAATGAAACAAAAGTTATTTACATTAAAATGTTCCTGTGTAGAATTCATCTTTCTTGCTCAAGCAAACTACAAAAACTCCAAAATGATGGTTTCAAAAACAAAGCTGTTCCATTTCTTCTAAAAAAACAGATTTTTCTCCAAAAAGCATAGCCATTACTTCTGGGAAATTCTGATTAACTGAATAGTTATTTTTCCATTTTAAAACAGTTCTAATTTTAAAGTATTTAGCCATTCCTAAAATGTTCACTTCTACAAATCAATTATATTACATCCAGGAACCAAAATAGTAATTTGGAAATCTAACCTACCTATTCAGGCTTAGAAAATAAGCAGGCTTTGTTTCTTATAATAATTAAACTGTCTTTCCATTTTAAAATATTAAAATACAGCATATTTTAGTGAGATAGATACTAAAATGATACAACCACTATCAGCTTGAATGGGTTTTACTGAAAGAATGCCGTCTGCTAAAACCAAAATATTTCCTTGAATGATTGAAAGATACCGACCAACGCTGTTCTCAACACGTGCTGAAGGATCCTCTTTGAACCGAGCATGTTTCTATTCTGCAATCAACTGTTATTTTTCCAACTTTCGAGAAAAAGACAGAAAAAGTCTAATGATAACCCTTAAAACAAAACAAGGAGGGTACCCCAGACCCAGGTTAAAAGAGGCTGTTAAACACTGCCGAGACATCTGCTTCTTTCTCCGGTGCTACACGAAGCGCGTTACACGGGGAACACCACCGCCCGTATAATTTACAAATCGCTCTGACTGCTTTAGCCTCTTAATATCAGTAAATCTCTTTCTCCCTTCCCTTTTCCCCCCCTCCCTCTCTTTCCCTGCACTATATTTATATCTGGGAGGCTGCGTTCAAGCATTTGGAGATGATGTTTCCTGTGGAAACCTTTGAATTATTTCAACAATTTCACAGCATGTTGCTTTTCTCTTCTGTTCCTTGCTGCCTTGTTCTGGTGATTGGTACTAACAATAATAGGAAAAATGGTAAAGAAAACAATGCCAAGACTGGCTCTGCCAGAGGAATCCTAACGCAGCGCAGAGATCTGATTTCAATTAGATCTGCTCAAGGGAAAGAAATACTGCAGCGGGGAACTGATCCTCCGCTGAAGTCAGCCTCGTCGGGCTGGGGCTCCTGCCTGCGCAGGCAGAGGCTGGGCAGTGGGACGTGCCCTGCAGACCCCCCGCTTCCCCCCCCCACCCTGAAACCCCACTTTCCAGCCTTGTAAATAGCAACAGATTGTTTACTGGAGTCCACTTCGCATGAACACTGCCAACAAACTATGCCGTGTCTAAACTCGTCTAATATATTTAATGTGGATTCCAGAAGACAAGCGTGCTCACACATAGATTTAGTAAAATATCTGAAGAAATCCCAAACTGCTATATATAAAGATAATTAATTGTGACCCCCAATCCTTACCCAAAGAAAAAGTTTTTGTGTTGTTTGTGGGGTTTTTTCCTTCTGAATGGAGACTCTGATTTCCTGGTTTCTTTTAAATTTTTAATATTGCACTTTTTAAAACTTTCAAACTATTGATTCTTTTGCTGTAAACCCAGAGTCTCCTATGAAAGGTAATGAAGTGAGAGGCAGAATTAAGAATGCCCAGATGTGTTGTAGCACATAAGAACAGTTTACAAGGAAAATGCAAAACTGCCAGCAGACTAGCGACGGGTTAGCTGTCTGTATAAATATATCGTGCAGGAAACATATCGCCAAGCCTGATTTCTGGACTTTGGTCTGGGGCATGGAAGCTCAGCTGCTACTGGCTGTGCTGGGAAAATGAGAATACGCTATTTTTATGATGGTTCGCAGCAGTTTACGCTGTTCTTCAGCAAGGAAGCTGTGGTTGTTTCTCAAAGCAGGGGTGTATATGGGGCGCTCCGAATTACAGGGAGTGGATGACCTGGACCTGATGCAGGGAAGGAAAAAAGTGTTTCTGTCCAGACCGTTGCTAACCCTGCCTCTTCCTCCTGGTGTTGGCAGCCCAGCACCTGCCCCTTCCCGCGTCCCCTCTCTTCGTCCTCCTTTCCTCCATCCTTGCTCCTGTTTTGGGTGAGTGGGCCACAGGGCAGATGCATTTGGATTAGGAGTGAAAATCCAATTCTTACTTCCTGAGTTTTTTGCTAATTTCACAAAGCAACTTCTTGCATAAGTACAATCCTCCATAGGTTATATTTGAAGGATCAGGCACTCATTCACACATGCTATTAAGTTGCAACAGAAATAGTATGAAATATATGCAACAGAAATATACACATTCCCAGCTTTCCCTTAAATTAAATTTCCTATCCTATTCCTCATGCGGGTACGGTCATTTTTAATTTAAATTTGTTAGAAATAGACATTAATTTTAAGGAGATTTCATAAATCCCATGCCAATGTTATAAAGCAAGCATGTAAATATGTCAGTTTGCAGAAAGCCAGGCTTTAAAAAAAAATATGAAAGAGCATAACACTGCTGACATTCCCATCATATGCTGAAACTTCTGTCCAAAGCTGCTTTCTATCTCAGTGGCAAGGAACCATTTCTGAATAACAGAGATAAACAGATATGCAGAACCTCTGTGCTGTTATTTGGCAGTATGTGCGAGTCAGCCGCGAGCAGGCTGCTCTTCACTCGGCAGCTGTCCCGTGAAGCCACAGGAGGGATGTGCAGCCTCTGCACCTCACATGGGCTGGGCAGGAGATGGAGCTGGCACTGCCCACAGGATAACCAACCCCAAACAATTTCTCTCTCCTTTCAGACCTTTACAACTTTGCATCACTTGCAGGCACAGCCAGGAAG
Source organism: Psophia crepitans (assembly GCA_013399095.1). Classification (NCBI taxonomy): domain Eukaryota; kingdom Metazoa; phylum Chordata; class Aves; order Gruiformes; family Psophiidae; genus Psophia; species Psophia crepitans. Next base: position 598,096 of record VWZZ01001264.1, read on the forward strand.
ATAGGAGAGAGAACAAGGGGAGCTACTGCATCCTTCTGGCTGCAGATGTGGGGCTGTTTGGTGGAGCATCCTCTCCAGAGATTTGCCCAGCTATAGTTTAGTTATTTAAGATATCAGGGATCTGTCCCTCTCCTGTGGGGGAACTTTCCACAGGCTCCTAGATCTCAAAGTGCTCTCCTCCAAGAAGCTGTGATAACACAGTGAAACGGGGCTGTAACAGCTTTGTAACCCTCTGCTGCACGAAGTGAAGGGGTGTGAGCAAGCGAGCATTAAATTCAAGAGACATTGTTCTGCCACTGAAGAAAAAAGTTCTCTGTAGGTTGATCTGAGCATCTTTGATTCTTATACGCTGCCTGCACAGGCAGGTCAGGCCATGGGGAGCCCAGGGGATGTGGCAGCACAGTGGCTGCTACAGGGTTGTGAGTGCCTGAACCTGCTCCAGCATTCCCAACACTGCTGTGATGGCAGCTCCCATCAGGCAGCAATCGGAGACAGCAGGGAAAAGAGGTACCGTAACATTTCTCCTTTAAATCTTAGGAAAAGTTGAGCTTGTCCAGAAAGAGTCCTTCTGTCAGCCCAAAGCTGTCCAGCTTTAGTTCCCTTATTTACAGAGCAACATTTATGTCTATTGCCCTCCTGCCTGTTGCTATTTATAATATAGGGAAGCGTTTTTCATACATAATGCCAGGGAAAAGTTTTCCTGGGCTGCTCAGCCCATCACACAAGAGCTGCTTTGTGCCCCTTACTAAGGGCTTGCCATCTGGGGAAGCTGTAGGTCTGTAAGAAACAAACAAAAAAAAATTACAGGAGAATGTGCTTAACATTTTGTTATATTCTTTGAACATCTTTACGAGAAGCTGAGTATTTGGAGCAGATAACCCAGTCACACATAGACTCGGCTGTGATTTCTTTCAGCATATTACTCTAATTTTCTCCTTTCCTATTGATCTGCAGGGTACCACCTCTTCGAACCCCAGACAAATTGATCCTCTGAGTAACATCTGTGCACACTATTAATCTTTTTCACACATTTGATGTTCCACATTACTGGACACAGGACACACACTATGACTCAAGTGTTAATCAACTAATACCAGAAAATTAGGCTTGTGTCTACTGTATAAACATTGACAGACTATCCATCACCTGCCTGGGTGAATAAATGAATTTTGCCTTTGTTGCATGCATGGTAGCACTCTGTGGCCTGGAATATTTACTGGGCTTGGAGGACACCATACAGCAAGGCCGATGTGCAGCACCGCCAGGCAGTCACCAGTGCAGGATGGGGTACAGGAGAGGGGGAGGACTGCAGACCCCCCGCAGCAGACCAAGCCGCTTCCAATTACAGCAACAGGCTTTTCCCAGTGTATTCTGGAAAATAGAAAAAAAAAAAGGAGTGAAAATCCATTGACCAGATGGGCTAAGGCCACTCCATAGATGCCCCAGGCTACTGTCCAGCTCAGGTCCCAGAAGAAAAATGGAAATGCTTGAGCTGCCATGCCCACCATACCTGATTTTACTGCACGTTAGCGGAGTGCTGGATGTTTGCCTCTGGTGCAAAAGGTCCTGAACTTGCACCACTATCAAATGCTGCTTCAACACTTCCTGACAGGCAATGAGGCAGTGTTTGCAATGCAAAATCCTGGACACGGCTCCCTCTGCACCCCCCACCCCACCCCATAACCATCGAAACAGATGGCTATTTCTTCCTAGGAGTTGGTGGAGCAATCTGATTGCGATGTCTGATTGTGGTCATTGCTGACTCTGACACCCTCCTGGCAGGCTCCTCTCTTCTGTTACGTCAACTTCCATTTAACAAAAAAGAAAGGGGGAGAAGAGGACAGGCACAGCTGAAAAGCGGCCGGTGTGGGTTCCTGCTCGGGCCAGGCTGGGCCATGCTGCCAGGCTGTAGCAGAAGCAGAGCAGATCAATGGCCCCCACCCTCGGCACATGAAAAGGGCCAGAAAGATTCTGACTGAGTTCAATAAAAGGCGCTCAAAGCTCAGCTGCAGCATTGTTTCTTTTTAGGACAAAATTGCTTGAATCATCTTTGTTCTGATTAATTTATTATTTTTTTAAGTGGCTTTCTTGGAAGAGGAAATTTATCCAGGGAAGGTCTCTTGTGACAACTTCCTGAAAGCATCTAAAAAATCTGGAAAATTAAATATATGAGGTTATTTGGCAACTAAAAAGTGAAACATTGTATCTACAGAAATTAAGCTGTTGGGTTTTTGATGGATGCCTGAAAGCTTTGGGAGAAAAATTCCAATGAAAAAACAACCTTTGCTAGTAACAAAAATAATTTCCTCCTCACCAGGAGAGATTAATTCACTTACATTCCCCTCTCAGGCTGGAATTCTTCATGCTCCATCTTTTTATAAAGGTAATATTTTTTCTCCCCAAAGCAGGGCAGAGGCCCCACAGTAAATGGGGAGGAGGGGAAGCTGAAAGGGTCCACACTGAATAAAGGTTGGTGGAAGAGCATGTTAGAGCAAGTTGGGCTCTATAGGTCAAACTCAATCACTGTATACTGCTAATGGAGTGAGAGAGAAGCATCTCCAGTTCAGGTCTTTGATGGGGTTAACTCACTCTGGAGCTGCCAGTCTCCCTCCTGACTTTGCAGGAATCACAGCATAAATCTGCCCTTAACACAGGTACCTCAGGTAAAGCACTAAAGGTGGGACAAGTGGTTTTCTGTACTTGCTGGCTTATCACTACATCTCCCTGTGCCAGTGGTCCCCTTCCTGCACTTTGTCTCTTTACTTCTGCCTGTTAGACTGAACTGTCTCCACTGATGCCTCCAATCAATATGGGAATACAAATAATGACAAAATAAAATAATCTCAGTGGTAGGTAAAGAATAACAGCAATATTAAAAAACCTAGAAAAAAACCTGCTAAGAAAATTAGATATTTTTTCCATATATGTTTATACAGACACATGCACTCAAACAAAATTCAACATTCCATATAAAACGGCTCCATGAAGACACCAAGAGTGTTAGAAATTTACATTCTTGGAAGACCACACAATTCACACTGCAGATCAGCCAAAGGTGGACATGACAGACATAAAGGATGCAAGCATGTGATCTAGATATTGCTCATGCAATTACTCCATGAGAAAGAACATGTGGTTTATATATTTCAGAGAAGTCTAATTTTTCCATGAATGATGTCTCAAGCTCCAAAAACACTGAGTCTAAACCAGCTCTGCAGGTCCCTAATCCTGTTATCTGCTACCGAGCAGATAATCCTGTTATTTGCTACCTATCTGCTACACCCTGGGTCAGACAACTCTGCACCTGAGTGCATTGGATAGTCTCCTGGGAGAGGAGACAGGTGGATTTGAACCACTCAAAAAGGGCACTGAAGTGTTATTCCCTCTGACCCAGGGAGTGCTGTCACCTTTAGGTGGTACTATGAAAGGATAGTAGCTCCATCATCCTGATTTTTTTAAAGAGAAAACATTTGTCAGATGAGAATTCTCTGCACGAGTAGGAAAAGGTGCTATACTGAAGCCCAGAGAGATGCCTGGGTGGTGTGAACCAAGAATCAGCCCTGTGCATAGTGTTTTCCATTAGCAAAGAATAACCAATAAAACTGGTCAAAACTAGTTATCAAAATTCCCTCCATCACACCAAACATCAGCAGGAGGGACCTAACCTCCCCAGCATCAGTTGGGGAGCTGACACATATGTCCAGGCTGCTGGACTCACCGCAGAAACCAAGCGTATAAAAACTAGACAACATGAAATCTAATGTCTGCACCCATTATCAGCCCTCATGCCCACCATGTGCTGATCTGGATCAGGGTGAGGGGTTGATTATAAACAAAACAGAAAAATATTCTTTAAAGTCTACTTAACTGTCTGTACCTACTCTCCATGCACCCAGAGAAGAGTTCCTGGGATCAGCTGACGTGGGAGGTGAGCCATAAAAAACCAGGTTTCACTCAAAGTAATTCCATTAGGACCTGAAATGACTGGGTGAAACATGAGTAAGGGAAATCATCGCAGAAACACAACAGCTGGGCTCCATGACATCACTTGCAGGAATCAAAGGAAATGAGCTTATAAGTTATGCATAAAACCCCTCTTTTTTTTGTTTGTCTGCTTATAAAGTTACAGTTTGCTTTCTGAATGACAAAAAACTCAAGGAAAAAAGCTTTGAAAAATTTGGTCCTGATATTTTGCTCTTTTAGGTAAATTGTTTTGCATTGAAGCTGACAAGGAAATCAAATGCCTGAAATCCTTTGTTTGCTGTGCATGAAGACGAATTATTGCAGAAGCAATAGTACCACATGCTTCCAACAAAAATACAGTAGCGCACAATCTAAAAAGTTATGAAAAAAGGAGGATGCAGTGGTTAATATCTATATTATTGTTGCTGTCATTTGTTTGCATGTTTTGACCTTATTGGATAGCTTATCAGTAACTAGTTCTTCACAGACATCATGTTTATTGTCAAGGGATATCAAATAAATGACAAATAACTGCTTTTAGAGTTCAAAGAGCAAAAAAATAACACAAGCCAGGATATTTACTGCAAGGGCTTCTGCCTCATGTTTAGCTCACTGGCTTGTGTCTTACTCCAAGACGTGCTTGAATCTTTAAGCCACAGCCCAGGAGACAAATCAGAAAGCAAGGAAGCATTGCAGACAGACAGACCAGCTTCTAGTTCCTTTGTGCTCAGTAGCATGGGTATGTTAGGAGCTGGTTTCAAGGTAACGCACTTAATTATTTAACAAAAAATAATTTACTAAATAAGGCCATCCCTTACCCTACTCCAGTTACTGCTGGAGGGGTAAACAAACATTTTTGATGGATTCCTTTTTTCATGAAAACAGAAAAGAAGAGCTATGAAGTCAGAGAGCTGGGATGGGATTCATCCAGCTGGAGCTCCCCCTTCATCATGAAAAAGAGAACAGCATCTCCTGAAGCAACCTGTTGTAGCCAAAAGTGCATCTTGGAAAGGTGACGATCACCTTCAGGTGGGGTGAGTTCCCTCTGGATTATACATAGTCTAGACAACTGCAGTAGACTTTCTTTGGTAAAAACTACAAGAAATTACTTCTGCCTTCGGTACCTCTGTATGGTGGTCCTTGCTCCTGGCTGTATCCTGATTTCTCTCCAGATGGACGGTTCATCCTTGTGTTGTTTCCCAGCATGCCCAGCCTCATGTCCCCAGTTCTATCTCCCTGCCTCACACCGTGCCACTCTTATTTCAGTTTACAAGGCTGTAGCCTCAAAAAACGTATCATAAAAAAGTGTCCACTGTAAAGATTTCCTCATAAAAAAAACCCCAACTCTGTTCACAAATAAATTAAGAATGTGCTTAAATCCCAGTGAAAGCAATGGAACATAAGCATGTGCTGAAAGCCTTTCCTGCACGGGGGCCTGTTCCCTTCCTCTTCCTAAAACCTTTTTCGGGTGAGCTCATATTTCTTGTTGGCAAGAACTTAAAAAGGAAAAGAAGGAAAGAAACTTTTCCTATAAAAGTAGAACTTAATAGAACACTCTAGCATCCTTAATTGCCGTATTTTTGTGTATTAATGCAAATAATTATTAAAAGACCTTTTAAGGAAAAGGCTATATTTCATATATTAAAAATACATAGCAAAATGAGTTTGCATAGTTTTACGCCATAATGTTTTGCAAAGTTAATCAACATAGATAGTTGGAAAGCGGGAGAATGTTTTGTTTCCAAATGAGAATGATTACAATATACTGGGGGTTCTTGTTTTGCCAACTTCCTTTTAATCAGCTCCCTCTTTCTATGGCATGAAGACCATGAAACATCTTAAAACGGCAAGCAACCTCTTCACTCAAAAAAGAACAAGGCAGATTTATTTTTTTTTAAGTGGGTGAAGGAATCCACTGATGTAATAAATATATCCATGTATTCCAAGTATAACTTGGAGCCAGTCTAGTTATAAACTCCTTAAGATCAAGGTTCATCATAAAACTGGGCCCTACCTTTATTTTCGTAATACTAGCGGGTTGCCACTAGAATTCCTGAACCCCTTCTTCACGCCATCTGGAATGCATACACGAGCAAGTTTATGATGAAAAATATACTGTGCACTAGAGCTGGGCTTTTTTAGGGTAAAAGCAACTACAAAGGCAGTAATGTGCAGGGATTGTACATTTATTTTATTACAAGAACCAATGTGTTCTTTTCCTTTCAGTCTAACCAAGCTGAAGAGAGCCAGTAGAAGCAAGCTTTGCAAATGAGCACTATGGTATATGTTCAGATTTGTTCTGAGCTGTCTGGAAATGAGAAGGACACACCTAATATCTTTATCTACTTAATCCTGTCACTGTTTGTTTAATTCATTATATAGAATTTCAGTCTGGGTCAGCTGTTACGTTCAAGGTTGGTCTATGGCAGGTTTTATGCCACATGTCAACCCAATACCTCAGCATTCATTACTTCCATTGCGGTTATATTGGGACAACAGGTAGGAAAACTCACTTTAGTGACTTTCCTAGAGTCATTGCGGTTGAAAAGCACTGTCTCTGGTCACCTTATGAGTTTGGTCACGATTACTGCAAGACGAGCTCTAATCAAAGCGCATTTCCATATTATGGGTTGACATATTCTGGCTGGATTTTTTGGGAGTTGTGTTTTGGTTTTTTGGTTTTTTTTAGCAAGAATAGTGTGAGAGATACTTTCTTAACTTTTTCAGATTTTCAGCCCAAGTGTACTAACTCTTGCTAAGAGCAGAAACAGTAAAATAAAATGCTACATTTCAGATTAGTGCTTTGATTCGGGAAAGTCCTTAATCACATGCTCGACTGCAAGACCACATGTCATTTTTAGCAAAGTCAGTGTCCAGACATCCTGTGTTACTCTGCACCTTGAAGGAATTGAAGACAAGGTGAATTAAGCACGTGTTTTAAACCGGCTATGTGCTTAAGCGCTTTCTTGAACAATGATGGAGTTAACCATGTGCTGAAGTCCTGAGTTGGGGCTGTTAAGGACCACTTTCCCCTCCTTCAGCTGAGAAAGGAGATCATCCAGACACAAATGAGCCTTTCCAGCAGAGGCATCAGCTGTATCATTTCCTAGTCCAGCGCACAAGTATCAGCTTTCTGATTTAGTGAAATAGCGGAGGGTCATTCTCAGTCCGCAGGGCCAGATCCCATGAAGAAAGGCTCTTTGTAATAGTGCAAGAATGCTACGAGCTTCACAAATACAAGCACTCAAAAGATAAGAGCAACAGATATCCAGCTGACTGCGCACCCTTCCTTCCCTCCCCAGCACAGCCTATCTCTGTCTTTCCTTTGACGTTTGTTCAAGGAGCTCACCAACGCCGTGGTGCAGCGAAGAGGAGGTGAAACGAGTGATGCCATTTGCAAATGTGCGCGTGCACACAGGGGATCCACTCGTTCCTTCGCTCCTCTCTCGTTACTGGGTAGCACAGATTTCCTTTCTGTCCTACTCTTATTTGGGTTCTCTGTTATGAATCTGCCATAAACATTTCATAAATGTGAATCACATGACAAAATAAATTCTAAAAATGCCTTGGACACCATCGGGCCAGGCAGCCCCCCCGATGTCCCCCAAAGGGGCTGGCACGTTCGCAGCTGTGAAGCTCCCTGCAGCTCTCCCATCTCCACTAGTCACTGGCTCCTATTGAAACCAGCCCGGCTCCTGGCTGCTCCGCACAGGAAATCTTTCCCAACAGCAGTCCTATTTTCAACAGTAACTGCCAAAGCCGAGCCAAAGCCATGCACAAAAAGCCTAGTTTACCAGATGAATTCCCACAAAACACAAGTGACGCTATTCAGGATCTCATAAGCGGTAGGTCAGGGAATAAGGTGTTAGGACTCCTAAAGTTTAGCAGGAGGGAGCTGCTTGTCCCCCGGCCATAGGCTGCCTGCAGTACTGCAGGGCTAATTGCTGCGCATTCCTCAGCCATGATGTCACTGGATCGTGATGCTAACTCTTTCCCTCCTATGGATGGAGAGAACTTGCGGTGTATCTCTGAGACACCCAAAAATACATGTGCTGACCCTTTAAAAAAAAATCTTTTACCATATACCTAGCAGAGCCAAACTAAATGAAGCTGAGGTCTCTGTCCAGCTTTGGAAGCCAGTTAAAATAGGAAATCAGTGTTTCTCTAAATACACAAAGTATATTACCTTAGTCATAAAATTGGGGACTTTCAAATCTAATTTGTTCAGCACTAGCACTGTTGAAGGCTGGGAAGTGTTCCAGAGGAAATCACCTCCACGCAAACAGAGATTAGCAGCTCCCCATTGCAGACATATGGAAATGATTGCCTATAATCTCCGGTAATTGTGGCTGTATTACATTCAAATCCTGTTTTCAATTTTCTTAAACTTCTAGACTGATTGTGTTATTAAATCATGCTGGCTGATGTGTTTAATAAGGACCTATTAAATGTTTATAAAATTAGGGAAAAAAATACGGGCTTTTAGTCAGATTGTGTGATGGATCTGGTAACCTATTGTTAAAAGTACTGCTGGTAAAAACGTGTCTAAAAAAAGGCTCCCTATCAAATAAAGAAGCTCAGTATTCGATACAGCCTATTTCCAAAATGATATTCACAGATGTTTAGAGAGAAGAGAGGAGCCCAATTAGAAAGATCTCACTGAGCTGTGGGAAGAAACACTTCCTCCGCAGGGTGACGGGCCCCAGTTTCAGACAGCACCGGGAGGGCACAGCTTCATCCCACGAGCGGCTGCAGCCAGCTGAGGCCGCGCACCATCCCCATCATCTCCGAGCACCCAGCCCTGCTGTGGATGGGCAAGTGCCTCCTGTGGCCCTGCTGTCCTTTTTCTACCCACTAACAGTCACTTTAAATAATTAAAGCTCTCCAGGGGACCGCAACAGAAAATTTGGCAAAGGAAAAACTTTTTAAGAAGTTCAGGGATGTGTGTCTGACACAGAAGAGAGGTGTAAAGAATCGCTCCATGCCTGCTCCTCCTTCCCACCCCCCTCCTGGCTAGCGCTCCCGTTTCTGCGCAGTGCTCCCCACAGCCAGAGACAAAGCCTTTGTCTCACAGTTAATAACCCCGACAGCTCCTTCATGCCCGATGTTGCTTTTTGGAGGTAACCTTCAGTTTTTAAGAGCTAGCTCTGTGCTTTCTTCGTTCTCAACTCCCCTATACAATAGCTCTCACCTGGCTGTGAACGTGCATGCATCGAACTTGTTTTAACCGCGGTACACATGCTAAAGTAATTTTGTTCTCTGTCTTAAGGGCAAACATGAACCTGTTTTCTCCAGCAAATTAATCTTTTAATTTGTTCTTTTTTGAGGGAGGGGGGGCGAAGAGTAAGGGGCATTATAAATTAATTAATTGTTGAGTTTTTCAGCATAAAATGCACCGCATCATTATCTTTGCATAAACACACCATCTTTTAAAAAATATAACTAGCTCATAACATCGTAGTTACAGAATATTATCAAGTAATGAGGAACTTGCATGGTTCACATTAGAGACTTTGAAAGGTTTGAAGAGAATTGGATATAAGGTTAATATTTGGCAGAGCCTTGTAAATAGCCTGATTGTTATTTTATATTGGCTGAAGTATAAAAATCTGTGTTGCATGCCAGCAAAAGCCGAGTGGTGTGGCCAGGTAGTTACATGGCTCTGTTGTTAGCCTGTTTCATGTAGGAATGTTCTTGCTCTCAGTAGGTTATTTTTTGTGTGTCTGCTTATACTCAGCTAAAATAGAGCAAGGACCCAGCACGGCAATTATTTTTACTAAATTTTGTTGGTCTGCCCTCAGGGGACCTTCTCCCAGTTTAATTGTTGGAGGGATTGTTGCCTTCTGGGATTTTATTTCAAAATGTTCTTGTTAGAATTTGCTTTCTTAAGAGAGTAAGGGCTTTTATTTTTTAAAATCTAATCCCTTTTTTAATGCACACAAAAATGCATAAAATGGTGTATCCTAAAATTAATAGAAGTGTTTCTTGATGCACAGATTTCTAAATTATTTTTCTAAAGATATGTTTAGAATTGATTATATTAAAGCGGTATAAATCTCCGGCCCCATCCCCCATGCAGGGGGTTTGGAAGTGAATTCAAGCAACCCAACTGCATTTTCAGTTAAGACAAACATGGGAGAGATCATTTGTCTCTAGTTGTACATGAAATAGCTTATAATAGTTGCAGCTGAGTACATGAAGTATATGTTAGAACCCCTTTGATATAAATCCCAGCATCGGCCTACAAAGATATTGCATTTATGCATCTGACAGGATTCACCCATAAATAATAATAGGAGAAAACTCCAAATTTATAAGCTGCTATTTCTGGATTTGTTTTTAATGTGACTGAATATTTGTCCCACTTCTACAGCAGGCACTACATTGAGCAGAACGCGGGCAATCTGCTTGAAATCAACAGAAAGAAAAGAAATACTGAAAAGCCCCCTCGTTCAGCCACAACCATTCAGAGACATGGGACGAGCTCCATGAGCGGACAAATATCACCCTGCCACATATTTCAAAGCAACTGGGGAGTCACGTCACAGATTGTGCTATTTTTAGATTAGTCGCAGTATTTGTTTGTTTGGGGAAAGCTCTCCCCTTTCCCAAACATATGGTTCTTTCCCCATTGCCTTAAATTATATTTACAGGCTATGAAACCTTTGTGGGCTAAATCTCAGCTCATGTGAATTGGCATCCTCCGCTGAAATCAGCAGAGCGGTGCTGGGGTCTCGCTCAGAGCCTCTTTGTGACTGCCTACCTGCTAATTTCTTTCGGAGAAAAGAGTGGATGAGGTCAGACTTTATTCCCCCGCTTCCTCCTTCTCTGCTATTTTTTGCAGTTAACCCAGCATCTGTAATTAATCTGATAGTCACCGCCTCCTTCATCTTCTCCTCCTCACTTTTCTGCACCCGTGGGGGGTTTTGGAAGGAAAACAAGCTAAACACAAGCACGCAGGTAGCCAAGTTCACCCTATATGTCAAAACACTTTTTTCCACCCAAAATAAAAACAGTGTGTAGACTGGAACTCTGAAAAGTAAATAAGACCCTTGAGCCTCTAAAAGTAAACTCGTCAATTAGAACATTTGAAAAGGCTGGATGTCCGTTGTCAGACCTAATGTTAACAGTTTAGCCCACATATTGGGCTCATTCATTAATTAATTGTGAAGCAGGATTGGAACCATCAGTCCAAATCTTTAAAATCCTGCACCTTGGGGCAGAAAGCACAAACATCTGCCGCCATCCTCACAAGCCCTTGCAGCGTTTCTGACTCATAAGCCTGCAGCGAGTTGGGGAGGCCTCAGCCCAGCTCCCTGCAGACGAGAGTCCACATCACAGAGCCACCACACGTAATGCAACATAATTTTTCCCAATTAGTTGTCTCTCTTCAGGAAAGGCCTGAGGCGGATGCAGCAGACACATCCCTAGAGAGAGCGGTCCGTCTAGGTAGGCTTGAGATCACTAGCGGATCAGTGAGACTCTGTGTGTGTGTGTAGAAAAGCAGGAATGAGAAGATCTCACAACCCCGACAGTCGTCGATATTCCCAGCTCTTACAACAAGGAATGAATGTCAGAAATTCACATTATTGTGCAGGACAAACAAAACTCAAATCGCACCAGTTTAAAAATTTCTTCTTATTTGACACAGAACCAAATAGAGGAGGTAAAGTTAAAACACAAAACCCAAAAAAACTCCACCCTTATCAGTATCAGAGAATACTCTAAGGTTGGTTTTAGGGTTTGAGCTCTTTTCACAACATGGAGCTAGCAGCCAGGCTGACTGAGGAGGGCAGGAGGCTGGCGGCAGCCCGTGGGGGAGCAGTGCCCTCCTCACGGCACGAGCACCCTCGCCCTGGCACACACGCCCAAGGCACACTGCTCCCCAGCCTGCCCCAGGTCTCGTGTCTGTAAGAAAAGGGTGGCACTGACCCACGCGGGCGGGCTGCCCCACGGTCCTGTTAGCTCCAAGCAGCGAGCGACCACGTGGTTCGTTGAACGTACAAACACCGATCAACCCTGATTCAATCAAAATCACTTTCTGCTCTTCATAGACCATTTCTGTTATTTCCCCCATATTTCTCAGTTGTCAAAACCGCGAAAGAGACTCTCATCGCACAAAGACCAGCGATGTCAACGACGGCATTTCCTCTCAGTTTGGCCAGCTGGATCAGTATGCTGGGACTGGGAAAGTCTTCCCTTGGCTCGCTGCTGCAGTGCTACGCCCTGCCTACCCTTACACCAGGCTCCTATGAAACAAATTAGGAGAGCGGGGAGAAGGAGAGAATGCGTGAAACAAGATAATTCATGAAGGTCACAGTCATCAGACATTGACCTGTGTCTTCTGCTATAGTAGCTTCACTAATTTCTGAGAGGTTACCTTTGTGTTGAGGAAGAGGACTGCAGGATGGAGGGATCCAGCAGATGACATGGTGACGGACCCAGGTGGCACTTGAGAAAGCTGCTGTTTGCCCCGGTCCTGTGGGACCACAAGGCATCCTCAAACCAAGTGTCCCTGGGAGTTAAATGTCTGGTGCCTATTCCTGAGTAAAAGCCTGGCAGTTCACGCAGAAAGAACAATAAAATAGAAAGAAGAACAAAACACTGCCCTGTCAGGAAAAGTTGTGAAATCAGGCTTGTTTTCAGACAGATAGTGCACACACAGAGAGAAAAATCCATTTTTCAAGTAAATGTACTGGGTAGAATCAAAGCTGGGGACGAGATGGGGTATGTGTATGCGCGAGTGTGGGAAGCAGTGGTATTTGGCATCGATGTCTTAAAAAATTGCTCAGGCTGTTCGGGGACGGTATGCAGCGCTTTATTGCTTTGGCTCAGCTGTTCTATTGCACAAGTGACAGCTAAAGGCTCTGAAAAAGAGGGGAAGAATGGAAAAGTGAAAGGTGGGGAAGCTTCAAGTTTTATGTCAGAGCAATGTCAGGCTGGAGAAGAGAGAGGGATGATGTAATAGGTGGGGGAGAGAGAGAGAAAGGAGGTTAATGGGGAACTGTAAAATTTCAAATGCAGTATTTTATTACAGTATTGAAACTGATGCTTACAGTTTAACAATAGGACTGGCATGGAATAGCTTAGTGGTGTGAGCCAGCAGTGCCAGGAGGATTTATGTTTTGGGTTTGGTTTTGTTTTTTATTTTTTAGTATTGCAGGAGGAAAGCCTCCGTCTTGTTTGGGTTGACAAGCCTCAAGCCTGGTAAACTGGAGTATGCTTGGAAATGCTAGCCACTGGAAATCAGCCTGGGCTCAGTGCTTTAGGGGAGGGAGCCAAGGCTGTCGGGTGGTTTATGGAGTTTGTTGTTTCCTTCAGACATAGAAGATGAAAAGTGTTGGAGAAAGCGGGAGCAGAGCTACCTGTGGTCAGCCATTGACTCCTTGGGAAGAGACTCCCACTGGAGGTGCCTCTTTGAGAGCGGGCAGTCTTCTCCAGGCTGCCCCTAGCCCATCTTCAAATGACAGAGGTGCTGCCAAGAAGGCCTTGTGAGCCCAGACAGGGTGGAGCTGGGCTCTTTATGAATCTGGTTTGTGGCCCAGAGCATTGTACAATAATAAGCAGCTTGTGTGGTCGTGGGAGGATTTTCCCAGTCTCAGACACAGGGACTGAAATTATTTCCTGTGCTGATGGTCAGCTCTGGATCTATAATCATATCAGTCCCATGTATGCTCACAGACTTCAGTGATGCTTGATGCCAAGGTGGCTCTGTAGGTAGGACTGCACAGCAGGAAGAAACGCTGGACAGGGACAGCTGGCAGGGAACTGCAGAGGGGTTGAAAAAGCCCAGAGATGAGTGAAGCGGGTCAGTGTATTGGGAACATGGGCTTGGAAGCAGGCATAGAGCATTCCTGCTTGTACACATTATTGCATGAGGTAAAAGAGACTGGGAGGGCAATTTTGCACTAAACATTTTCATTGCTTCTGCGTTATAAGTAAAGCCATCACCCCACTGGCATGGAGCAGCAATGATTCACATTTCAGCCTCTCCAGCAGGCCTAGCCACCAGCAAGCCAATACCCTGTGGCCCTGGAAAGACCCACACAAGAAAGTACTGATGGCCCCATTCTGCTGCATGCAAAGCAAGGGGGAGGATTGTAAATAGGAGATCCTTAAGCCTAAGTATGCAAAGAGATTAATTCAATAGAGCACTTGAGACAAGGAGTTAAAATGCCAGAAAAATTAAGAATTATACTCTACTAAATTTGAGAAACATTCACAAAAAAAAAACCCCATCATTATTTATCTCCTGCTACATATACAAGCCGCATCAGCATACACATTTCTTTTCCAGTGGGAAGACGGTTTGCCAACACCTTTATGACCTGGGTGAATCCTAAGGAGGCAAAGCAGGAGCCTTCTCTCTCCTTTCCCTGCTCCTGCAGAGGAGACACAATCCAGAGCTTAAATTCCAGTCAGCTTCCCCATCCTCAACGCAACCAACAGATCTGAGAAACAACTCCTGAACACAACAAGCCAACAGGAAAACTCTTTAGCTGCCTCTGCTGTACCCCGCTTTGATCTGTTTATAACTTCAAAAATAGACAAATAAATTAAAGCATAAGTCCCATGGCCCCCTGACAACTCTTTCTGGGAGGGGTAAGAGAGCTTTTGGCACAGTGGGGTAGAATACAAATGCCCCAGACTGGGGTATTTAGTGAGGAAAAGATAAAAAAGAGTCAGAAGACGTGGCTGGGACCTGGTCCACCTTACAGAGGTGGCAGCGCTGAGCCTCTGGCACAGGGATATCTGCACACGGTGTATATGGAGAGCCAGATACAGTGTAAGGACTGGCAGGGGGATATGGCAGTGAAAGGTTGTGTCTGCTTTGCCACAGATCTGAACATTAACACAGCATTTCACAGGTACTCACTGGAAATTTAAACGCTTTAAGATTTTATCCTTGCACAACCAGCTGTTACCTTTCCAATGGATCTGTGCATACACAGGGAGGGAAAGTGTCTCCTGCCTTCCCTTTGCCTCGCAGGAGATGCCAGAGTCTTTTATCACGAGGGGTGAAAGGCTGTAGCTCAAGCTCTGAACCAAAGATCCAGCTCCTTCCCCCTTCATGCAGGGGCCACGTCCTGCCCTGAGGAAAGAGGCTCCCGTGGCCTGCTTTGATTCAGGAGCAGTGCCACGTGGAGGGATGTGCATGAAACACCGACCTCTCCCGTCCCCCGTGCATCTCACACCCGGGGCTGGGTCTCAGGGCTCCAGGTGAGGCAACTGTTTTGCAGCAGCCCTGAAGCCCCGGACCCCTCCTGTGCCATGGGCAGTGCCGTCCCCTCCCTGCTGCCGGCGGCAGCGAGAGGTGATGTTCTGCAGAGCAGCTTGCCATTCCCTAGTTTCCCTTAGTGACCAAGCTACATATGTTCAGAAAACTGAATTTATGTCGGCGGCTCGTTGTTCCCAGCCAGAAGATTCAGTCTGATTTGTATATAGCTCTGCATAAATTCCTCGTTAACCTTTACAACCATCTGGAGCGAGAGTCACTCCTCATATCGCAGCCGACCGCAGCAATGGCAACAAGCGTAACCGAAACCGCCGGGCTTTACGAGGCTGTGCCAGGCGCCTCATCCGGAGCTGGAGGAGGAGGGTGAAGGGAAAAACCACCTCTCTGGGGTCCCCAGCCAGCACCCACCACTGTGGTCACCCCACCCAGCCTAGTCAGGAGGGGAGCACATCCCCAGGCGAAACCCACGGCTGTGCCTTTCCCAGAGGAAAGGGGCTGTTATTGTTCGTCTCCCTCCGTAGCACAAACCCTCTACCTTCTGTCGCTCTGTTTAAGAACAGGCAGCCGCTTAATGTGAGGCTGCCGAGCCTCCGACGGCAGCCGCACGCTTAATGCTTCAATTTCCACATTTTATTTTATATGTAATTTAAAGCCCATGGTGCCTTAATTGTAAAATAGGCCTTATTAAAATAATAGCTCGAGAAGCAGTGGGGTACCCTGCACGGCGGAATGAAGCTTTCTATCTTAACTGCTGTTTACAAGGGTTTAAAAGGGAGATACCAAAATAGAGCTGTAGAGATGTTTCTGATGCGAACGATGGACCAAAGACCACTGGATAATTAAGCCTCTTCCCTTTCCTTCCCCTCACCCCACCATGTTATTGCTTGCTCTTTTTAGATATCCAGAGTGCGCCCTTCGCTGCATTTATGATTGATGATGCAGTGTGGATACTTCGGTACCAGTAAGCAGCGTGGGGTTTTGATTAATGATGTTGTTGGCACTCCCAGAAGACCAATGGCAAATAATATTCTTATCAGAAAACAACTAACATGACCAGGAAACCAGCAGGGTCCTACAAGTTTGGAGAACTCTTTCTTGTCTAAAATTACCCTTCTGCTGTTCAAACTCCGCTTTCTGGACGCAACCCCTGGGAGATGAAGGGCACAATCACAAAACCCTGAACTGCATTTAAACTCCCTACTTCTTGGCCCATGCAAGGGACAGCCACAGTCCCAGTGTAAGTTAGGGGTCCCTCAAGGCTGCTTTGATTTATATCACACCTCGGGTCTCCCAGGTAATGAACGAGCAGGCTGTGATCAACCACTTTGTCACACCTGATCTTCTTGGAAGCTGGAGGTTGAGAGCAGGCTGGCACAGCATTCTCAGGCAGGGTGTTTGCTCTGCCCTGGGTACCCCCAGCCAGCCTTGCCTGAACCTCATGCTACACCACTGGAGGAACAGAGCAGTCACAGAGTAACTTGCAACAATACACTCACCAGAACATTAACTGTCCGTTGAGTTTGGCCTCATAGTTTCATTTTGACCTCAGTTTCATGTGCTCCAGAAATGCTGGGCTTGGGAAGGTTGGGGTTTTTTTCCCCTCCACTGTCTGTGCTGTACCCATTTCCTCCTGAGTCTGCAAGGCTTGGCCGGGTTTTGTTGCCCACTCAAAGGGCATGTGCATTCTTCCCGTCAGACTTCAGTCAGACGTTTCTACTCTCCTAGACTGAAGGATGAAACAGGAGGCACAGTGCCCCAGGGTTTGCATGCTGTGGCTTCTGAAGCTTGTCTTGCTGCCAGCACGAGCAGTCCGTGCTCATGCTGTAGAGCTGGGTGACTGCGCTTCTCCGGCACTCACAGCAGCCCTACTGACAGTTCTCCTGGTGATGAAAAGCCCTTAAAAACAAACCAAAACCAAACAAAAACCAGCTGCGGCTCTGTGGACGTGCTTCAGCAACATCAGCAGATTGATCCTCTGGAGGAGCTGCTGCTGCCTGGGCTTGAAGACCCGCTTAGTTCCTGGACTTTTGGACACCTTCACCACTACAGACCTCCCTGTGCTGCCAATGAAGTGCAGATCCACCCACTAGCAGGGTCAGGCTGCCTAGGATCCATGTCATAAGCACATCCACATGCTGTCTCCACTGAAGCCACAGCAAGCAGGCAGTCCACTTGTCCCCTGTCCTTCCACTAGCCCAGCGATGCTGCCTGCAGCACCCTGACACCTACTGCAAGGGAGCACGGACACTTGTCGCGCTGGTGCTGCTGGTGGGCAACATCCCAAAGTGCACAAACTGTGCTGGGCTTGTGTCCCCAATCTGAACATACACCATCGCCAACATGGTTCACCACCAGGCTTTCAAAGCCCTGGAGGAGATGGCAAGGAGTCCCATACAGTCTGGGCTGTTCATGGGGAGCTGCATACCCCAGGAAAAATAGGAGCAGGACCAGCACCCCCCCAACCCCCCCCAAGAAAATCTCCACCTGGGGCACCACGCACCGCCAGAAGCTGTAACCATGCACAAGCTCCGACTGCAGCCGCCTCACTATGCGGCAGCGCAGAGGCTTGAGGAAGGCGCACGTATGCCAAAGATCTCGGTGCAGATCTAGGAATGGAGGTGACAGGGAGAGGCGCATGTAGCCACATGGCAGGCTCTGATTTTGGGTGCAGGGAGCACACATGGCTCCACAGTCGTTCCCCTCCACCTGCACACTGCCTACAAAACCCATTCCCCAAGGACCACTTCCAACTTTCCAAACCCATCAGCAGATTCACACAGCTGCTATTTAAAAATAAAACAAAATAAAATAAAAATAATTAAAAAAAACCCCACAGGAGAAATATTTCCTTTTTTTTTTTTCCCTCCTCTAACAGTAATATTTCCCCTCCCAGCATTCACACTGGCTGGGGGCCCATGGCTGGATTATTTAGTCTGACTCCTGGAGCAGGAACAGATTTACAATTCAGATTCTCATGAAACGGCAGGGCTAGAAACTTTATCAAACTTTATATTATTGGAAAGAAGAGATTCCCAGAAAGGATCCGAGCTAACTGCCTTTAAATCTATGATATCTTTACTGTATAAAGAAGCTACTTGATGCTGTCTTTCAGATGTGTTTAAAAATGCATTAGTGCTTTTCCTCACCATTTGCACCCTGACAGAGAGCTAAGACCCCACAACTTTTAAGAAGGGATTTTAAGAACAGTCTGAATAATTTTTAAAGTCTTAAAAAAATATATTTTTTTTAAATGAAAACATTTCTGAAGAGCGTGCTTTGCTCTAACATAGGATGTATATGCAGTACATACTCAAAAAGAGGGGCAAAGCCTCATCCTTTGCCAGGGGGTTGCAGATCAGACATGCTGGGGTCTGTAATGAAGGCTACTCGCGAGGTAATCAAGACCCCCCCCATTTCCAGCCAGCATCCACCTACACCAAGGAGCAGTTGAAGGACGCGAAGGCACAGATCTGTGGTAGAGGGGATGTTTATTGCTGATAAATCACCCCCCACCCCACTCCCCCCATCACTGCATTCTGGAGGAAGGCATAAAACTCTTACTGCACTCCCCTCTCCAAAAAGTCTGGCAGCTGGTTTCAGTGGCCAAGTGATCAGAGTTGACTGACAAGAAGTTTAATACCAGAAGTCAACAAATGCATACCTACATGATATTTACTACATGTTTATTTATATACCTACACATTGATATATAGCACATCTCCAGGCAAAGGTCTTTGTAAAATTTTGAGAAAATCAGGTTTTCTTCTTAGAATAGAATATGTCATTTATAGAAAGTGAAACATTTTCCAAATATATTTGACCTTATTAAAAGATCTGAATGTTTCACATTTTTTTATTAATATTTTGTCATGCTTATATCCCAATTCACTAATGAACCCTGAATTTGATTAGGCTATTCTTAAAGAGGAAAATATCACTGAAACAGCAAATGAGTCCATTCTGAACTCTGAAAATTGATAGCAGATTCTCATTTTAAAAATTCTCTATAAAATGGCTGTTTGGGGGGAAGAGAGGAGAAGAATTATTTTTCTTTGACCTGCTCTGGCCAAGTTTTACTGTAAAACAATATAGTATCACTAGAATGTACCTGGGATCGAAAATAAATGTGTCTGTCTTGCAATATCTCTGCAGGAATTATCAGTAATACTATATGTTCCAGTTCAGATGGTTCTAATCAATCTTTTAGTATCTTACATGTCTGCTTATTAAGCTAGAGATGATCACTTGGACTCTGAACTCTCTCTTTCTTTGTAAAATCATCTTGAGTAATATTAAATCATGTTGTTGGAGCCCTGGAATTTCTGGGTTTCATCAACAGTTGCCCTCATTTTTCACATGGCAAAGTTAAGGAAATATCTGGTAACATTTTAATTCCACATATTCAATGTGGCTTGTATAGGTGTGGTGCAATCGAGTCCTCCACAGGAAAGGCTGATTTGAAGTCCTGGCAGAGCGATTAGCTGATTCCCAAAAGATATGGATATAAATTTCTCCTAGGCACATCTGCCTTGTCTGCTTTTAATTTTGAAACACTAGCTTTAATTTAGAAACAGTACTGTAAGCTCTCCCTTTTGTGAACAAGAATGACATAATTTGCTGAGCAAAGACCCAGAGCCAAGCTTTTTTGTCTTAAGTAATCAACGAGTAGTAACCAACAGACAAATGTTCCTTCACTAATTCTCTTCTGCCTTCGCAGGTTATTGCACCGCATGGATCACGTCTTAATGGAGAGGCTGGGCTGCGCAGCCCTCCCCTCGCTTCCAGAGCTGCAGAGATCACCTCCTCTCACATTCTTGATCAGCTTCCCTGTGGCAACAGCAGCAGCAGATCACATGGAAAAGTAATATTAGGAAAGTATTTAATGTATTTATAGCTGTCTTTTAATGACATTTACCAGCTGGAAAGGAGGAGGCCTGCCAGCACCGAGTGATCAATCAGCTTTGAGGAACTCCAGCAAGTGCTCTGAGACCACCAGCAAGCCTTCCTCCAGCCCTGGCTCCATCTTCTCCCGTTAGGCTGCAGATCCTTGGGGCAAACCAGGCTGACAGAGTGTGTTTGCCTGGCCCTTATCACAGTGGGACCTTGAATTTAGCCCAGGGCTGAGGCTGCCGCTGCAGCGTACAAATAAATAGTGCTAATTCTTAGATCATGGTTTAGAAATTTCTGTTCTACATCAGCCAGGCAATCTGTGAGCATGGGACTCATTACGAACACCCCATATAATAAATTTAGTGTGCCAATCAGTTTTTCCAGAGGACAAGAAGAGAGACTACTGAAGCCTGCGCTTGGCCACTGTTTGCAGCGCAGGCCTTCGGATCTCTCCTTACAACAAAATGCCATCAGACAGAAGTTCTGGCTGTTGCAGGAGGAGTTACCTGCACTTGGAAAATTGCAAAGATCAACCCATATGGAAAAGATCATGATTGAAAGGTCCAAGTAAAGCAATTTTCTGCTTCCCAAAAGATGCGGATATAAATAGAACAGTGCCTGAAAATGAGCAGGCAGAAACGAAATACAAATGAAACAGAGAGCAAGCCTTCTAAAGCAAATAAAGGTTTTACTGTATTTGTCCCCAAACGGAGTGTACCAGACCCATCAGCCAATGCAAATTCTTTCTCTACTCTGCTGCCTCAGCTCCCGTGACATCTAAGCGAGGCTGGACGCAACCGCTCTCTGCAGTAAGGTTGAGCCATTGTTCTGCCTAAGTTCAGGTTGACCTAAAGAGTAGTAATTGAGCAGAAGTGCACGTTCCCGTGACCACATTATCCCCGGGAAGCCATGCTCCACCGCTGCAATCCCGAGCATCCGTGTACCCTCCTGAAGAGAATCCCTCAGGAGACATGCCAAAGTTGCTCTCTGAGCATTATGCCAACCTTTTGTTTTAACATCAAGGGATCTTCAGCCATCTTATCTGTTACTCTAATTGCTCTGACAAGCTGTGGAAATACACGTCATTTAATGTGTAAACCTATAAAATAATCATTTGCTGTCTGTGCGCTTGATGCTCAGAATCTGCTGAAATTTCAAGTGGGAAAAAGCTCCACTGGGCTTGAAGGAATGACTTTTTCATTCCCTCCTTTTTCTTTGAAAGGGAATTTTACAGCTACTGTAGGAGTTCACGTCTCTTGGACTTCAAGTGTCCATTGCTATTTTGTATTCCACTCCCTCCCTGTACAGGTTGTATCTAAAATATTTTGGGTCTTGTTTGCATTTGTTATGGTTTGAAGTTTCAAGTTTCTTTTGATAGCTGAGTTGAAATTTAGATATGGAATAAAGGGTTGCAAATGTTCACCATTTACAAGACAGGTAATTACAGCAAGAAAGCAGGAGGCTGGAGATTGCTTCACCAGCTCCCTGCATAAATATTATTTAAGCAATAGAACTTAAAAATCCCATCCTCTTTTAATTGCATAAACTTGAATGAAGACAAGGAGGCCAACAGAAATCTGTAATGCCAAAAGCAGCAGGATGAACCACCTGAGAAATAATTCCTCTGCAAAAGAAATCCAGTAAAATACTTGTAGATAGTAGAAGTGATTGAAAGCTGCTAAAAAAATCTTCCAGTGGTTTTGAAAAAAATATCTCTCAAACATGAAGGGTTTGTTTCCTCCTTTTTTAAAAAATTGCATTTCAGCTAATTGAAAAGCTAAAAACCCTAGTGGGCAAAGTCCTTTGGGTTTTGTTTAGCCAGTTTTGTTTCAGCTTCTCTGGTTTGGTCTTAAAATAAAATATTTGGCTAAATTGTTAAAAAAAAAAAATAATCCCAAAACCCAAGTGGAAAAATTAATATGTTCAAAGTTCACTTTAATCTCTGTTTTGAAAGTAGGTGCACATACACTTAGGAGAGGTGCTGCACTGCGATTTTCTATCAAGAAACTGGCAGTGCAGTATAGCTGCTGCCTTCACAGAAAGCTTTACCTGTAGACAATTAACTAACAGATTTTCAGAGCCCCTGTTAGGATTCTTTTGCAGAATAAGTGGACAATGCCTGTAGCTAAAATGAAGCTAAAGTATCTGTATGTAGTGTTAAAATATCATACAGTAGTTTTATAACAAGGTGGTAAGTTTTGTGAAAGGAGTTGCAGAAACAAAACAACGACAAAATTGAGCACAAAGCTTAATGCCTTAATGCAGTCGCACCGCCTCGAGGGAGGAGGACTCGAGCCAGGGCAGTACTTTAGCAAATATCACTTCAGCTTTAGAATCCAGCACACATTACAGAGAAGGAGAGAGGGTCCGGCGCACAGTGAACGTCATGACAGGTTTTGGGGTCGGGTGTTTTCCTTCTTAATTCAGACTAATAAACTGTCAGAAATACTGATGCACTTCCACCACTGATGCTCTGCTCCCTCTGTTCAAACTTCTGAAAGGAAATCTAATTGGAGCAGCTAACTAACAAACTACTTCAGGTCTTAAGGAGTCCTAGAGAAATAGCAAGATGAATTTCTCTGAACTCCTGAAACAACTCCAGAGGAAGCTTAAATGATGAATATGTAGAGACGACGGTATGGGTAATGAGAACATCTACAAAGGCATTATGCAAGGACTGTCATTTTCCCTGTGTTTGTACAGTGCCTACAATCAGGGGACCTGACCCAGCTGACTTCGTCTGGAAACTACTGCAATCCAAATAACAAATAAAAATAATGGGATTAAATCTGAATACGTGATATAAGCTATCATGCCGCAGGGCATATCCAACCCACCAGCTGCCTGAGGGGAAGGTAGGGAGAAAAAAATTTTCCCCATAGGCAGGTCATCCCATGGCTGCTGTCCCTGAGGTTTCTTGGATCCTTCTCTGAAATGTCTTGTCTCGTACTCTTCACTGTAAGAGACAGGATACTGAACTAGACGGACAAGCAATCTGATCCACCATGGCAATTCTTATGATCCCATACAGATGCTATGAATAATTCAGATTTGCTGCAAAAAAATCCCCCACACTTCATGCAAGTTAACTGGTGTCTCCAATAGAAAAGATCATATAACCTCTTTATAACTGTGTCATCATCACTATTTATGTGTGTATTTGACAGTTTATGGATGCCTCCCTGCACAGGCTGTTAAAATGAGATGCAATTAAAATTACAGCTTATCTTTAATAGGTTTAGATGTCACAGAGGACCCAGTCACAGAAAGTCTTAACCAGACTCTTTGGTGGGTCAGGCACAAAAGAGAACCCTGGCTTTTAGTGAACTTGCATGAAATGTTAATTATTTCAGTCTCGACACTACTTGAAGGATGTCCTCATCCTTGCAAAACACACACTTAGGACTACACTAGGCTGCAGTGTCAGCAGGAAGAATCAAGAAAGGAAACACTGGAGGGGGATTCTCTTCAGCTTGGGGCTTTCTCTCTGGAACACCAGTTTGGTCCAAGTGAAACCTTCTAGGAGCATTTCTCACTCCTAAGCCTTATCTAAGAAACAGCTGGCTCACAGGTGGCTGATGTCCTGTCCACACTGGGCAATGGAGACTGCTGTGTTGCTGGAGCCCTGTAAGTGTTGGGTATCCCAGAGCACCTTTTGACATAGCCCACAGCTGCAAAAGTGTCACAAGCAGGCTCATATGGGGCTGTATCTAAGTGAGCAAGCACTTCTGCTGGCTAAGGTGCACTTTGAATGGAGTTACTCTGCTTTCAGTCCCAGGATGGCTATCATGCAGCCTGCTTTGGGACCTCTGCTATATGATCCCACCTATTTTGGGGATAAATATATGAATACAGACCACTGGTCTGTCTCCCAAGGCAGTATAGATATGCCAGAGTGGCAAGAAGGAGTAATGGCTTGGCGCTTGGAGTTTCAAGATATAGGCTGTGCTTCCAGCCTTACTACTAACTGCTCACATAGCTATGGACAAGTCACATCTGCTCTCTGTGTCAGGGTTTCTGCTCTCCCCACCCTCTGCTAGTCTGTGAAGCCTCTGCGGACACGGACCTGTTCCTTTTGCAGGTTCATACAAAAGCATGTTGAATACTGCCTTATTTTCAGGCATTCTCTATTGCAATCCAAACTACTAATCAAAAACCGTTCAAAAAAATCTGTAGTCATCAGCCCGGGCCTGTTATACCTTCAGAGAGGCCGCAGTGAAGTTCACCAACAGTGAACCAGATTTTTGTTCCCTTCATTTCTGTAAAGGGAGTCTTTGCTGTAGTCCAAAT
Organism: Psophia crepitans; assembly: GCA_013399095.1. Lineage (NCBI taxonomy): Eukaryota > Metazoa > Chordata > Aves > Gruiformes > Psophiidae > Psophia > Psophia crepitans. The sequence continues at coordinate 622,475 of VWZZ01001264.1, forward strand.
GTCATGGGTCTCCTAAGGTGTTCTCAACTCTAAACCATGCAAGTGCCTTACAGGAAAGAAAAGATGACAACTCACAGAGTTATGCCTAAGCACTTCAGTACTCCTACGGAGATGAACCATTTGGAGTTTGTAATCCACTTAACTCGATAATGGTTTTATGAGTCTTCTCATGTCAGAGCTATTCTCACAGTCCCCTCTTCCCTTTCCTTCCCCACATACATACTGATGGGGAGAGAGAAAGAGGGAGCTGCTTGGTGCCTCTCGCATTCCTCTGTGACCTGTTGCATGACAGTTATTCACGTCTTCAAGATCTTATTAAAATATCCACCAAAGTACTGGGGGAACGTTTTAACTCCAAACTGCTTCTGAGAAATAAAAGGTTGAGACAATTAAAAAAGTTATTCTGAAGCTTGGAGCTTCTACTAAAAGGGAAGAATGGCAGTGGACCACTTCTGAAAAACATGTCTTGAGGTCACACTTCTGATCTAGTTTTGGAGACTGGTGGGTAGAGGAAGATGCAATAGGGAATTTCCAGTCTCCAAGGTAAAAAGTAGTGAACACAGTCAAGATTTAATGACTTCAGGACTTTGGTAAGGACCAGGCTAAGTACCTCTTGAAAAGCAATAAATAAAGTAGAAGAGTTAACTGTAGAAAAATGCACAGGAAAATATAGGAGGAAGAAAAACATTAAGAGCTTCATGGCCTTGAGGAATGGACACCTGCAAAAAAGGAATCTGGTCCATATTCAAGGATACCTTGTAAAGACAGATATTTGCCTACAATATACAGATTTATATGTGGACACAGGATTATGTGCACATACAGACTCTATTTCTTTACTTGCAAGGAGCTGAAATTTGATATAAAGTCAGAATGTCGATGAAGAGAATAAGAAAACCTTGCAAAGGCAGTTAATGGAAAATGTCTATGTTGGAATAATGTAATTGGTCCCTGCAGAGTATTACGGGTTAGGGCAAAATGTTAGATAGCGACAAAGGAGGAGAAGGAACGAATACATGGGAATTTTCCCCTTTTTCTTAACAACATCAAGTCTCAGCCCAGGCAGGAGCAGGGGAGGCTGGTGCAACGTGTTCTTGCCTCTTCTTGCAAGCAGGGACCAAACTGAGAGTCATAAATTTTAAAGGACTACTTACTTTCCTCTTGCATTCAAAGCAGAGCACATGGGGATCTCATTGCATGTCAGTGGGAATTGCAGAGCGGTTCCAGGGGTGTCGCAGAAAAGCTCAGAATGCGACCCTGTGTCTTTGAGGATGTACTGCAAAATAACAGTTCTCACTCACTATGCCAGCCTGAGCATTTCTTTCAGTATATTACGTCACCAATCTCCATCTCAATTAGGTTATTGGATATTTATTGCCATTTTCCTTCTTCAAGCCTGAAGGATCTAGCTTTCTTTCACTGAAGTTTAGATACTGTCACTGACTTCAGGTGAATCAGAATCAAGTTGCTCACCTAAACTTCCCAAATAGATGTGCGCTTTCACAAACTACAAGAGGAAAAAATACCTTAGGGGACTGTAAGTGAAGGTCCTCAGAAGAAATGGAGGATGGCTTACATTCAGAGATGACCTCAGTGAGTCTGTCTCTGCCCGGGTATGCAACACGTCAGTAGCATATATTCAAGACAGATGAAGAGCTTAGGAAGTATAGAAACATGGATTCAGATGTGTCAGCTAGTATGCATAAAAACAGCTGCTTAAAAATAATGTTTGGGGTTTGCCTTTATGCAATGACAGGAAAGGAATTCAGTGTCAAAGTTGCCTGAGCATTTAGCCACATGTGTTATTTTACTCCAAAGCACACTGTGCTCTGACCGTTGATTCTTATGATGCCTTCTTCAACTACAGAACCATCCACACAGATCTCTCCACACTACCTACCAATAACAAACGGATTTGCTGAGCTAATGGCCCTGCCATTTGGGCTGGCCTGCATATAACATTAAAAAAGTACCCCGCCTCAGGACAAATCCAACAGGCAAACTGAAACCCTAGCATGAAAATACTTGTGTTATTTTTAATATTACCCAGTCCTTTCAGCCACACAACCCCAATGACTCGATCTGAAGTGGTATGAGTCAGTCAGACACAACCCTCAACAACCATCATACCAACCTGCGCAATTTAGACAGTTGCCACTGCCTCAACTACAAACTCTTTGGGGATGCATCTTCTGCTGGGGTTTGTGAGAGACTGAACATACTGTCAGCAGTTAAATAATATATCCATATCATCACCATATAAAAAATACAGCCAAAAATCTGTTCACACAGAGACTGTTGCTTTAATTGTCACTTCGATGCTCCTAACTCCTTTCTCTCCAGCTGAGAATAAAGCTGAACCTTCTTCACAGCTCTGTGCCTCTGTTTTCCTCCCTTACTTTGAATGTGCATCTACTCGGACTGCACGCTCAGCAGAGGAGAAACTGGCTCTGATGGTTGGTGCTTCCAAGACCTTTCTCAGGTGGAATGTTTCTAAATTCATTAAGCAGTTTCTGCTTAAAACACATTTGGGGGACAGAGACTTTTTGGAAGCTGAAGGGGATCTTTGAAGATTAACAACAGTGCAGCTTCTAGGAAGCAATGTGAACCGCCAGAAAATAGACTGGGGGACAACTCTTTTTGAGTGCATTCAAAATTGACCCATAGGGATGGAAACTGGTCCCAGCTGGATTGTTAAATTGCTAGCTAAGAAAAAAAAAAATCATATACGTTTATTGTAGTTCATATCAAGACTGTAAGTTACAGGTGTTCTGATCTCTCTACTTTCATAAGTTGGTTCAATATTTAGCATATGCTGGTAGCATTTTTTTTCCTAAGTCAATGGACTAAAAATCAACTCTTTTCTATGTAACATCACAGGCTGGAACGGAGGGGCTTGCTGCACTATTCCAGGCTAGACAGCTACTTTTGTCTCTTTCCCTGTTTCTTGCTTAAGAAAACAGTAAAAAGAAAGGAAAAGTGGAAAAAAAGAACTACATGAAAGAGAAAAGTAGATAAATGGAAAAGGAAATCTTAATAAGGTTCTTTTTTTCTTTTCCTATTTTTTTGGAGACTGCTGTATTAAATTAAAGTCATACATAGGTTTCAAAGAAAATCGTATGTCGGTGGAATGGTGAGCCCACCTGACAACGCATGCTAACAGAATTGTAAATGTAAAGGGTAATGCTTGTCACTTCCTGACAGCTCTAAATGGCCTTTTAGTTCAGTACGCAGAGCTGTCATAAAAAAACATAAAAATGCATATGCAGACAGCTGAAACTGCAATGCACATCATTATCTGCAAATGGTATAAGTATCCTGAACAAAGGGCCTTCCAGTTTAAGGACAAGCATAAGACATTTTTCTGCCTCTAGCCTTAAAACAAAGTGCTGTCAAGAAAACAAGATTCTCAGTGCCAGAACTGAGGATTTTCTGTCAATCAGCAAGGTGCTACATTTGTACATATTTTTCTGACCCCAAATATGAGAAGAGCATCCTTAACAGATGTGTATTTAACTTCTGGCAGATACATCTGTTTCTTCTGGGTTTTTTATTTTTTATATCTTTTTTTTTTCCTCCCCCTCAAACACACTGAAGAGCAGAACAGTTTTGTTGTGTACTTATTAGTTCCTTCTATCCTGGCTTTTCCTCCTTACTTGTTTAAAGTATCCGTGTGGTGGCTTCACTGCTATTGTGCAAGATGTTGGGAACTTTAGGAACTGGTGTTAACCTGGTATGGAAACCATGCAAAAGAGGTGAACTCCAACCTGATGTTCATGACCAATGTGCTAGTCTGTTTAGTTGCGGTTTAAAATTTTTCAGAGTTGCAGGTTCACTTCCAGTGCGGTTTTAAACCACAGACAAAAGTTAACGAGAGTGTAGCAAAGGCATTAACATACCTTTAACATACAGGCAACTGACATCATCTACCTAGACTTGTGTAAAGCATTTGGCATTGTCCTGCATGACATCCTTGTCTCTAAACTGGAGAGACATGGATTTGACAGATGGATCACTTGGTGGGTAAGGAATTGGCTGGATGGCCACACTCAAATGGTTGTGGTCAACAGCTTGATGTCCAAGTGGTTATCAGTGACGAGTGGTGTTCCTCAGGGGTTGGTACTGGGACCAGCACTGTTTAACATCTTTGTCGGTGACATGGACAGTGGGAGCGAGTGCACCCTCAGCAAGTTTGCCGATGACACCAAACTGTGTCATGTGGTTGACACATTGGAGGGAAGGGATGCCATCCAGAGGGACCTTGACAGGCTAGAGAGGTGGGCCAGTGCAAATCACATGAAATTCAACAAGGCCAAATACAAGGTCCTACACAGGGGTGGGCACAATCCCAAGCACAACTACAGGCTGGGTGGAGAATGGATCAAGTGCAGTCCTGAGGAGAAGGACTTGGGGGTGGTGCTGGTTGACGAAAAACTTGACATGAGCCTGCAGTGTGCGCTGGCAGCGCAGAAAGCCAACCGTGTCCTGGGCTGCATCAAAACCAGTGTGGCCAGCAGTTCAAGGGAGGTGATTCTTCCCCTCTACTCTGCTCTTGTGAGACCCCACCTGGAGTACTGCATCCAGCTCTGGAGTCCTCAGTACAGGAAAGACATGGAGCTGCTGGAGAAAGTCCAGAGGAGCGCCACAAAGCTGATCAGAGGGACGGAGCACCTCTCCTATGAGAACAGACTGAGGGAGCTGGGGTTGTTCAGCCTGGAGAAGAGAAGGCTCTGGGGAGACCTGATCGCAGCCTTCCAATACCTAAAGGGGGCTACAGGAAAGCTGGAGAAGGGCTGTTTATCAGGGTGTTTATTAGTGACAAGACAAGGGGTAATGGGTTTAAACTAAATGAGGGGGGATTTAGATTGGACATTAGGAAGAAATTACTTACTGTGAGGGTGGTGAGGCAGTGGAACAGGTTGCCCAGAGAAGTTGTGAAGGCCCCATCCCTGGAAGTGTTCAGGGCCAGGTTGGATGGGGCTTTGGGCAACCTGGTCTAGTGGAGGGTGTCCCTGCCCATGGCGGGGGGGTTGGAACTAGAGGGGCTTTGAGGTCCCTTCCAATCCTAACCATTCTATGATTCTACCCAAGCAGCGTTAAGAATAAACGTGTCCCCTGCACAACTCCACAAAGTGTGAGAGGACATAAGAACTGTGGTGTGCAATGTGTGTGCAGTAGCTGCTCACTGACCACTTAACTCTGGTTTAGGCAGTCCCCAGCACTCCTGTATTACTATATGCACTGACATTTCTACTCATGGCATCTCTGCGAATAAAGGCTGGGGGACTGTAGGCTGCTTGATATGATTTAAGGATCAGGAAGAAAAAGAACCTAGGGTCCACGGTGAACACTCTGCTCCGGGGGCAATCTGGCATGAACAAGAACCTCCACCCCAAGCAGTAGAGTTCACCTTATGAACACATAAAAGAGCAATATGACAGCAGTTGGGTTTCTTTCCTACTTTTCTTCTCAAACCTCTAATCCAAATCTCAGCTACACTGACCCCACTCACAAGTATCCACTGCACCACACAGCCTCATGATTTAGACCTTCAATGGTAGCTAACCATCCCCTCCCAGCAAATAACCTGCACAAATATTCATTCACAGCACAGTCAGTAGAGCAAGGGTGGAGCGAGAGTAAGCAGCAATCACTTGAACAACAAATCCCAATTTTTCTAGTTGCTAGATATCCAAAGGTGTCACTCTAAACTCTCACCTTGGCCTCAGTTTCAGTTACGTTCCCACACAGACACCTCCATGCTCATTAAATTGCATAAACCCCCTTTTTCTGCAGATTGGCATCTCCTCCAGATTTTCAACATTTTCATGCATTGCTCTGCATGCTACTCCCCCAGTCCTGGGTTCAGGCAGCACTGTAGGATCTGTGTATGCAGCAAGCAATGACTATTCTGGCCCTGAACACAACTTACAGTACAGGACCTGATATACACAACAGATCTCTGATATATTTTCTCAGTATCTTGAATTATCCACCACATGTCTCATTCCAATGCTCTCTGCCTGCAGCATAAAGTATGGGAATATGAATCAAAGATATTTGGAATTTCAGAACTTCTGAGATCACAGAGGCAAAATATTTCAGTCCACAAGAAAAGTAAGTGAATAAATGTCACATATAACAATTCTCTATTCATTTCATGGCTTATATTTACAAAGTGCTGTGGTTGAATCTGCAAATTTTCCAGTGTGAAATTGCCCTGAACAGTTGCTTAATGGCATCTTAATTTTCCTTTAATTAATCACCTTTAGAATTTCTAGCTGTTTCTCTGTTAAAATCCACATTTATCACATGTATAATCTTCATTCCTTTCTTCCAAAATTGCCCAAAGAAAACAACAAAGGATAAGGCTGCGATCCTAAAAATCCATTTCTTTTGTATCTGCAGTAAGATGATATGGGAATACACAGTCATCTTGGAAAAATACAAGTTTTGTCTGAGATTTTAAAAGATATCTAGTGCTTCTGGCTGCTTCTCCCTTCTTGGTGCTGTTTGAGACATCTGAGGACATCTAAACCTGAAGCTTAGTTCCTGTCTCAGAAATGGATTCTAATCCAAGCTCAAGACAAATAATATCTTAATGCTCACTCAACAGTCTTGCTTCTGAAGCTGCCCCTACAGACACCTAAATAACTGAAAACAACTCTGCAGTACATCCTCCCCAGAGTCAAAGCCTGCACACGTGCTTAAAAAAAAAAAAAAACCCAAACCAAAAAACACACAAACAATAAAACAAAAACCCCAAACGAACTGAAAAACAACTTTGCAGACTATGTGTAAAAGATCCATCTGGTGATGCCTGACATAACAGTATGTTTCCACCTAATTACAGTACACTTAAAAAATACACTGTTCATTATTGACACAAAAGCAAGTGGATATATGTCTGTCTGCTAATAAATTATACTGGACAGAAGAAAAACGTCCCATTGGAGTGAGCTGATGATCTGGACTTCCTGTAGGAGTAGGAGAGGAAGGGGAAATCAACAGCCAAAGTAGTTTTAGGATGGAGATTGGTACATTTGTGAGAGATACACACAACGTGCCAGTTTGGAGGCCAAAGTGACCTACACCCCTACGAAACAAGCAGACATGAGGCAAAAGCATCATTGGTTTCCTTGTGGGTCTGGCCTTAATGAGTCCTTTCCTGATGCAATGGATACTTCACCTAGCAATTCTTTTCTGGGCATGGCTTTTGTATTGCCATGTTCAAAAAGCGATGCTTGTGGCAGGAAAAATCCTGAACTAATACCTATAGCTGAGCTACACCAGCCAAAATATAACAATATTTTAACCACAGTGATATAGAGTGGGATTCGAACATGCATCTTCCAGACAAAAGCTTCTATATCCCATTACCATGACCTGTACCAGCCAGGCCTCACTCTCAATCTGTTCCCTTTAAATTTACAAGGAAGGAAATAACAAGAAAGAAGGACATTCTTTTATTACATTTTTTCAAATAAAATGTCTGTGCTTTCTCTGGATGGTTCCAGCCCGATTTATACAAGGTGAATTTGACCTTCAAGAGGCAGAACATCTGGGAATGACAATTAAAGCCATCTGCACCCAAGGCAAGCAGGTTGCTCGCTATCCACTCCGTTCTGTCGCCTTCAGAACATAGAGGAGGGGGGGTAATCTCAAGACAGCCATCCCTTTTTTATTGACTGTCTCCTGTGCTTTTAGAGATGTAAAAAGACAGAGCCTGACTGCACTCCTTCCCGAGGAGCCTCACTGAGGATGGCATGAAAACTCCAGCAGTGCTCTTGAAGATTTGTGATTCAGGTTCTATAGAGATGGTATTACCTGGACTCAGGCTTTCTTTCATATTTAATCTAGCCTTTGTACGTCTCACCAGTCATGACTGAATTTAGGCTCTCACATCTCTGTTATGTGGCTGAGTAGGCTGTGCACTTTTTATTGGCCATCTGAGTCCAACAGGAGTCAAAGGAAAAACCTCTGTTCGCGGAGATACTGCTTTAAGCTCCAGATCTATTTAGAAAAGCAGAAAATATTCAAGATAGTTTGAAACACTGGTAAAAATCCAAACGACCATTCTGGGTAGGACTTCAGGGCAACTGGAGCTTGCAAATCTTCAAATGTTTACTGCAATAGGGTAACTTATAGTGTTATAAACTCAGTTTAGAGGGGTTTTTGTTGTTGTTTAAACTGAGTACTGTTAAGGCCTATCATACTGATTACTGCCATCCCAGTTTTTCCTTGCACTCTTCCGCTTGCCTGTACCATCTGATTTCCCATTTCATACTTTCCTGGTGAGCTATTTAGGACTGGAGGATTTTGCTAGCAGAGCGAGGTTTCAGCATCTGGCCTGAGATGCTAAAGCAATGCACGTGACACAGAAGTACTTAAGGCCCTAGCTGTGTCATAGAGGTATTTGCACAGAAGGATCATGTTCACTTTTGGACAGGCAATATAGTGTTAATGACTCATTTGGATAGCCAGACCTGGTTGGAATTTCAAAAGCAAAGGAAAAATAAAAAAACAGAGGATAGGAAAAAAAACCCCAACTAACCCAGAATTGGAACCTTTTCTGTGGTATTTGGAGTATTATTATTTTCATTTTCTCTTTGTATTTTTTTTTCAGCCTACTTAAGAGCTCCCTGTGTGCCACCTATCGGCCCAACCCATGCTCAGTTCTTCTTCAGACAAAAACAGTGGTAGAAGACTCGTGCAGGGCCAGAAAACAGGAGGTGGGAGGGCAGAGATCGCATACGGCAAAGCTGTCCAGAAAACAGGGAAAGGAAGTGTATTTTCACAGGCAGGTCGAGCCAACTGCAGCCCAAAAGGCAGCCACACCCCCCGGTTCAAACTACGGGTGTGACTCAGATAAACCAGCAACATGAAATTACACCAGCAGAAAGACATTTTAGAAAATATTCCACACCATGGATGACATACTCAAATATTATGCCTTTGGAGATTTAACCCTGCCTTCTTTGAGTGAGAAACCAGACACTTGGAGAATTAACCGAGATTATATTGACAGGTCTAGGTTCCATAACAATTCCCTTGTATATGCCCCATAAACACCTTTCTTTCCAGTGTCAGTCATACATTCATTTTCTACCACAATAATTCTTTGCTAAGATCCCATTCCCATAATAGAAAGAGAAAAAAAATGAGTGACACCTCAAACAATATTTGATAGTCTAACAACAATTTCTAACTTCAAAGACTATCTACATAAAAGTTGAAGACTTTTGCTACAAAACCAAACCATTGGGAAATCATTTTCTATCTGACATCAATTCCCCAGCTACTAGAATGAAGGCTTTAACTAAAAGTATAACTTTTACTAGAGGTTCTTTAACATTTTAATCTATGCTCTGAGAAAGTATGTACACAGTCAGGTTATATCATGTCAAAATTCAAGAACGGGGTGTAAGAGAGAGAACCCCACAAACCAAAGGGAGGATGGTCTTCATGGCCAGCTGATAAACACTCAGATACATGACTGAGTTACAGTGGTTTAACAGATTAGGAGATAAGACTATTTGACTGATTAACCCTAAATCTTTATGAACACAAAAAACCAAGAGGTATAACCAAGAACATTCCCAACCCCCAAAATTATTGTCCTAAAGGAAGGGAATGAATTTTTTAGCATTGAATCATTACAGCAAATCACTCCTAATGTACTACGCCACTGGAGGAATCAATGGATGCAGGTCTACAAATCATGTATTCAAGACTCAGTGCTGGCAAGCAAAGATCTGTAAGGTTTGACGATGGGCCATTTTCCCTTCCCAGAAACATTGACTAAACCCCACAAAGTCTTCTGTAACAGTTGTTTTTTTAAACTCTGCTTTCATTTCTAGCTGGAGAGGAGATTACATGTCTAAGACATCAAGTTGTGACCTTGCGGTGAATTAAATGGGTGAGCATGTTAAAAGGCTTGTAAATGTATCTGGACCTTTTTTTTCTCACCATCTGTTTCATACTTGATATCTTGATAGATAGTTCAGCTTATTACCCACCACTAACGTCATCTCTCTGCTGAAGCCTTGTTATTTGAAATATGGGATCTCTCCTTTGTATGGCAGTGACTAAGTACATTGGAACCCACTTAAATTTGTTTAAAATGCATTAAATTGGTAACATGCACTGTTGCTGCATACCAGTTTCTAAGTTACATAGTAAAAGTTTAAATGATTAAATGAATTTAATGTATGAACCAGGCACTCCGTATGGCTGAGAACAGTCAGGTTTTCCAGTGAAATGTTTGCCTGGTAGTTAGCATTGTGCAGAGGTATGCAGATGCTTTTGCCAGGAGAAAGTGAAATAATTGATGCAGCTGAAAATGACCTTGATCTTAAAGCCATTACCTCATTCCTTGAAATATCTGAAAATACAATGACAGACGCAAGGGCCTGAGTGACTGCCATGACTTTTACTTTGTCCTGAGCATCAGTGTGACATGGGTACATGCCAAAAATAAATCATTTTCCTGGAACATACGACAGTAAAAAGTTGGGGTCATGTTTTCAAGCTAGCTTTTTTCTTTCTTTTTTTTTTTGTGTGTCTGTTGGTTCTGCATCTCTGCAGACTTTACATGATGTCCTCTTGTCTGCCTACATCTATTTTATAGATTAATGGTACCTGTAACTACTCAGCTGAAAGGTAACATAATGGCAAGGGTGATGAAATCGCACACTCCATGATGTAGGAGAGTGACTCATGGGGTCAAGAATGAATTCCAGCCTTTCACCACTGGCAGAGCCTTGTATTGCTACCAAGCACTATGTGTGGCAAAGCGGTGGCAACACACTCTTGGAGATGTACAAAAGTCCAAAAGTTCCACTGGGTTTGCTTCCCAGGGAAGAATTCCCCAGACTGCCACGGGACTACTTTTACCACAGCAGGTGTCTGGTGTGCTTCATGCCAATGGATCCAGAGGCAAATAAAAAATTTTGGTTACCATATTTTCATCTGGGTTGCCAAGGTTACTTGTACCTGTTGGAGATGCACTGAAATTACAGACTGGCAGAATCAGACTCTCTCCTACAGTCCCCACAGGAGTAGGACCACCTTTTCTAATGGGGCAAGCCAATTTCCACAACCTCTGGTCTTCCCTGAGGTACCAAGGAAGGCGACTTGTGAGTTATAGGTGTTACAAAACAATGATTTCCCACCCAAAACGTGGGATCACGGTCATGCCTACAAACCATGCTAGCTAAAGGACTTTCTACCTTTTCTCTTTGAACAGGAGCAGCTGGGAATATGCTGGCCCAAAGAAGAGAGGGAAGGCATTTTAAACGTAGTAAACTAAAAGTTGTGCAACAAAAATAACGGCGACCAAACACCACCTGCCAAGTGTTAGGAGACTTGATTCATGCAGTAAAATGTCACACATCACAGTTTTGATGCAGCCAGCTGTCACCGGCGAAGCACTCTGCATGTAAAGATGATAGGTTACAGAAGGAGCTTGCGGCTCGGGAGGAACCTGAGAATCACATTGATGACTTTACCTTTGAGAGCAGCTTCTTCAGAAACAGTGCAAGAACCAGAGCTAAAGTCAGGCTACTACTCGTGCAATAAACACACGTGCCATGGTCTTAAGGAGTGAAAGCCAGGAAGCTTCTGTGGTTTTGGTGGAATTTCACCACCTGCAAGACAGCCCAAGGCTCTGGGAAGCAACATGCTATCGGCACGTCGTAGTTTTGTCTTTTTCTCTCTGACCTTTTCACATCTTCCCTTTCTGTGGTCTGTCAGGGCTAATGGCTGAGACGGAAGGTGTCTGCAGCAGTGGAGATGTAAAGTTTTCAGAGCTGTCATCCTCCACTGAAACAGAAATGTATTTTCCTAAATTTAACAGTTAAATACATCTCAAGGTGTTACAAACACTTACTTGTGTTACAAAAGATGTTTAAGTGTTGGCAGGATACCTATATCCTGTGCACGCCATGCAGTCAAACTTGATTTTTCATAAACCCTGCCTGGATTAATTTTCATTTAATTTTATGTAAACAGCATCTCTAACAGTGGCAGCAGGACCTCACTGAGGAACCTGAGGTCCTGTTTCCCAAACCAAACACAGTCCAAATCTTCCAGCTCAAATGGAGGTTTGAGCAAAAATCTGGATTTACTCACAGAGTTCAATTTGGAATCCAATTTTATAATCAATTCTTCATTGTTTAAATCAATGTTGCTGATATAATGCATCAGAGAACCTATCCCTTGATGGAGGATTTTTAAAAGCTGTATTTTATGGCTATGTCATCACCAGGCATTTGTGGATTTAAAACATTTGTGAAATAGGGTTTTCTGGTAAAGTCTTGTGTGGTCCATTAAACATACAATACACAGCAGAGGAAATACTTTATTATGCTTACACACTTTTCTCTGTTTCTGGTAATATCCCAAATGAGTGCAGCTTTGCCATGTGGTTATCAGTTCCTGAGATAGCTTCTGAAATTTGTAATTTTGCCGTTCTGCCTTGCAGTTGACAAGTTACCTGGGACTACACTAGCTTAGAGCTGGCTCCTGCAGATATTTTGTACTTGCCCATGGTATTTCCAGTAAAGAAAATTTCCCAGGAATTCCATTCAAAGGCCTTAAACACACTGCATGTGTGTATGCTTTTGCAGCACTCCCGTATGTATATTTTGTTTGCTTGTGTGCTGTACACAAAGCACATGTGGAATCTGTAAGCATAACAAATAAGATCATTAACTGAAAAATTAATCATGCTCATGCAAATCGTGTGAATTTGCACTATTAGTTCTACTAGAACTCAGCACAGCATCTACATAATTTAATAGTTTTCTTCAAATCTCAGTATGGGAATCCAACAGTTCTTAGCAACACCAAAAGTGTCATTTTTCTAAGGATATGTATAAATAAAATGAGGGTGTCCAAAATACATGTCCAAAGTGATATATACATTCTTGTACTCCATCTGCATTACAAGGCACAGATCCTTAGCATATGCCATTGTACCAAGAAAAAAAAAAATTCTACGAGGTATAAACTGCAAAAGACACAACTCAACATAAACCCCAGCTTTTAAGAGATATGCCAAAAAAATAGCAGTAATATTCCACAAATAGAAATACCTCCATTTCAGTGGAGTGAATCTCCTGAATTTTTCTTCCCTGACTTAGCCGTTGTCTTATGGATTAGCTACATTTTTTATTAGTAATTTTTCTTAAAAAAGGGATATTTTGGATGTATTTGAATGAAAGTTCAGAATTTTTACCTGCCTGATGTATTGAACAATACAGCAGGACAGTGTCTTGAAAGTTGGGAATGAAAACTAAAACATGAGTCATCTAATGTAGTTCCTAAGGACAGCAAGGAAGCCCGTCTTCAAAGTGCCCAGTGAATCCATCAAACCGCCAACCCATAATTATTGCCTCATCACAAAATTCAGATCTCTAGGATCAAAAAGACCAGAAGCTTAGCACAGCATAGGAAGGGAGCAAACGACAACCTGAGTACTACCAATGTAAAGGAGATATTCTACACAGAACACTAGCTCGTACTACCATTTTCACAAACTAAAAGGTATTCAACAGTACCTAGTCTGAAATGTATATCACACTGTCTTCACACATCATAGTCTGTTCAAAGAACTTTAATAGAACATTTAAAAAACCCCTTTTCTTAACATCCATCACAGGGAGACATACAGTAGCTCTTGAAGCACACAGAGGAAAGCATGTGGCAGTTTAGAACAAGGAACAAATACAAATAATGTAGCCTCTGGAAATTATGGGCATGAAAGAAAGAAAACAAGATTCCAACTTGCAAAGTAAAATTCATTCTAACACAATCACTGGTGAAAATCACTGGGATAAATGGGAAAATATTAACATGAGCATTCTTGAAATTGAAAATGAAAATTTTACTTTAAAATAATGTTCTTTGTTGCCTTTTCTTACAGTTTTCTCCATAAAATGACAAATATAATAAAATACAATCTCCTACCCACACCAACATAATGTTTGGCTGAGCTCTATTTTTGGTGCAAATATTTCTCTGTTGAGACAGCTTGCTCATGTCCTCATCAGAGTCTTGGAACCATTTTCTGGCTTTACTACACATTCGCTGTGTCACCATCAGTAAATCACAAAATCTGTACACCACAAATTAACATCTGTAAAATTGAGACAGTTATTCCTATTTTAAAAAAAATTTGCTGTGAAGCTCAGTTAGTTAAACCACTAATTATTTTGTTTAAAGTTATTGGAATCAAAGCTGTTTACAGCTACATGTGATTTTTGCAATCAGTAATAGATCTAACTACACAGATAAGGAATGATCTCAAGCCTTTCAGTCCAGCCTGAGCTAAGCAAAGTGAATGTAGCAGAGGGAAAGTTCTAGCAGATTCCCATGGGAATGGAAAGAAGATTTTGCATTCAGAAGAAAGGAAATCCAAATCCTCATTTGCCCTTACTCCATAACAAACCCCACCCAGGTTCTACATCTTCCAAAGCACACCCTGCCTGTATCGTACAACCACCCAGTAAAAGATTATGCCAAAACTCTGACAATGTAAAGGCAGACAAAAGTTTAAAATTATTATTGGAATTACCTGGATTTACTGACACTGATGGGTTTAAATCTCCAGGGGATAGGTTATATTGTTAACAGAGAAGGTGAGGAAGCTAAAACAGAGGCAATTACTCAGTACTTCATAATAACCTGCACTACAATTCCCTGAAGCACCCATGTTTGCCTGACATAACTCACAGGCCAGTGCTTGGATAAAAAGATACACACATATTTTCTTCTGCTCTCCTTGGAAAAGTCTGTGTTCCTGCAGATGCATGGAAGGAAGCAGTCACTGGCCACCCCTGAGCATCAGTACTGCTCCCTTGCACACATACTCAACCTCATCACCAGTGGAAAATCCACTCAGAATCTGTCTGTTACCTCCAAGCAAGTTCAGTTTCCTGATGTGAAGAGAAAGTCAATCAAGAGAAGTCATTAGAGACCTAAATCATATAACTTACCTCAAAGAGACTTCTCTCTCTAGGTTGCCACTATGATTAACAAATAGGGATAAACTCATCTGTGGGCAATTTAAAACCGGGACCTCACTGAGGTGCTCAGTTATCTTCTTGGAGAGCTCTTCCTTCTCCACCATTTACAGGGAGAGCAATCTCCTGACAGGTACCATAACCTGGGATCCTTTTCAGGAGGGGAAAAGAAACAGAAAAACACCCCACAAACACAAACCTGCTTAATTTTCATTCTGATGGCCCTTGGGTATGTGTGGAACAGCGTGGGTTGAGGGGCAACTTTGTGATGACTGCGGGGTCCTTACCAAGCCCAGCTGAGTCATAATCCTCAAGGTGGAAAAAAAAAGCTTTTTCCCTTTTGTGTCCAAACATGTGCAGGTCCTGGCATCTCTGCAGGCTCACAATAGCAGACCTATCTTATTCACACTGCAAAAGATCTGGAACCTGACACTTCTCTTGGGCACTCAGTCCCAACCAGCAGGATTTGTCTCTGACACTCTCCTTTCAAGACAAGTGTCAGCAGGTGACGAACTTTGTATTCTTTCACTCCTGCAGCTTCAGAGCCTGGATCTCTGTTTCTGCAGAATTTATGAATGGCAAATGTCAAGCCCTTTGTTTTTTTCAAACCTGTAGCTCTGCTGTCTGAAAATAAAGGAAAGATGAACAATACTCTTCTTTCCTCCATCCTTTATTTTGCAAGTTTTTACACCGAAGAAATAGAGCTGTATGGCTTGGTGTACAGTAAGCACAAATAATACGCAGCAGGGAAGACCCCAACATGTCATTGTGGCGTCCTCCTGGCCTTGCCCGCTGAGCTGTGTGCATTGGTACACCTGACAATTACACGTGTGATACCATAACCACACACCTTGCAGGGCTTGATTGTAATAGGTAACTATTGTTAACTTTTACTGTGATTTTAGTGTTTTGGTTAATTAGTTCCACCTCATGAAGCAAAGGTCTCATAATTACACTTTGCAGGATGTTTATTAGCTGAGCAGATTGCTTTCTCAGTTCAGGACATCTCTAGCAAGGGCTCCATGGTCATTGTATAAGGATTACAACAACAGAAGCGATGGTGAAAATTGTACTGTAAGCCTGCCCTCTCAGTGAGCTAAGAGCTTACACTGGTCTAACATGACTGGACAAAGCTGAGATTTAGAACAGTCTTGGCTAAAGCAAAGCAAATTGTTTACCATGAATGGTTTAGCCCTCACGCCTGTTTCTGAATCATTCACATGCTGTTCTGCAGATTAGCTCTGATAACAACTTTATGCAAACATATTTCAACTAGAGTGGCCTGTGAACCATTTACTTTGACTCTGCCTTTGATTAGTCCTTATACAGCCCCAGTTCAAGAGCACTCAACTGCAAACACACACCTACTGCTCAGTTATTTCAAAGTCTAGGGAAAAACCTAAACCTGATCATCACAGGCTTTCAACAGAGCATAAGCACATCCTTAAAGGCTTGACTGATTCTGGATCACCTCATTACTGAAGTTATACAGTGCAGGTTTTTCCTTCCCTGGTGAATTACTCACACAGTGAATGACTGCATGTAAGCACCCAGTGTGCCAGAGCAGCATCTCACCTCCCTTTGGGGACCCCAGGCTCTACCCTCCTGCAGACCGGCCGGGACAAAGGCCAGCCCAAAACACCAACCCTCTTCTCTCCTCACACAAATACAGGCTCTTCTGTTCCCCCAGCAGCTGTGAAGCAAACACAAAACCACCTCATTTGCACGGAAGCTTGTTGGAAGAAGAACAAGAAAGGAATAGAAATATGATCAGATCACTTATTCTTTTGAACCAACACTTCTACTGGCACATCTACTGTTGCTCTAAGCAGCTGCCATATAGTCATTTTGTAAGAGATTTCTTTTTAGACTAGGAGGCTGAAGACCTCATAGCTGATCACAGCCAACATAGCTTGTATATTTTCCTGGAGACAATCAGATACCACTATCCCTAGACCAGGGCATCATGATGGTAGAAACAGTATCCCTTTTCCAAGCCCTCCTTAATACTCCCTCCTAATAAAGAGTGATTCCTCAGGAAGTGCTGTACCTATTACCCACATGTTAATACCAGCTTAAGTTTCATTATGACTAATGTCATTATAGTGAATTCCAAAGGAATTATTCATGATTGGCTCCTTCTTATAATGTCTTTGGCATGTCACATGTTTTCCACATTGCCTGCAAAATGTCTGTGGTAGGAAAATGCTCATAGGTGTCCTTGGCACTTGGAGGCTGAAAGTGTAGTGTTTTGCTTTGTATCCAATGACGGAAGTTTAACAATGATTTTCAGGAGAGAAACTCTTTTGATTCCCACAATTGGTCTCCTTAAAGTCAACATAAAATGGACTGGATAGAGGCCGATACAGCTATCTTGGTTCTTCAAGTGAGTCTTACTTTTAAATAAAAGCAAATACCGTCTTCATTACATCACAACTACTGCCAAGAAAAACGTCTCATGTTCCATAAAAACTAAGAAAAATCTAAAAAATCCAATACTCCTCGAAGTCACTTCATTTCTCTGAGCCTCAGACTGAAATTTCTAAAACAAGGGAAAGGGTCACTTATTTCCTCATCTTTCTTCAGCTTATGGGTAGTTTTTCTAAGTAAGGTAACCCTTGGAAGACAGATGTGCTATTGAAGCAAATGGGACCTGAAGAATTCCATGCTACAGAATGGCCACCAGACCAAGGATAATGAGTAATTTAGTCAGGCTATCACCATCTCCTCCTATTCTTGGCCCAGCACAGTTCACTGCATTTTTCCACTTGTGGTTCACACATGCTACTTCTGGAGACCTTTCCCAAGAAGCTAGGCATTTTCCAGTCTGATATATAAAATCTTCCAGTTTTTTCTCTCCAAAGCATTGAGCTTAAAGGAACTAGCAGAGCCCAAGGTACTTGACAGTTCAAGACTCAGAAATTTCTTATAAGCCTAAAAGGAGAAAACTTTTTTGTTTTAGCCTATCCACAAAAAATTATCTTTGTGTCTAACCTGAATGAAAACCTCTGCTCCTCTCCCTGTGCTTGAGGAGATGTGCCTTCTCGTGCTCCCCAGGAGACAGAAGCAGATACAAGAAAGGTTGGACCAGGTCATGCCAAAGGCCCATCCAGCACAATATCCTGTCTTTGGAAATGGCTAGTAATGGGCATTTAGGAGAAAGAGTGTAAGAAGTGATGCAAGTATGAAATTCTCCATATCTTCTCCATTTCAAGCAATTTGTGGTTTAAAAACTTCCTGAGCTGTAGCCTACATCTGCGTCATCTCATTTAATAGCCCTTCAGAGACCTTTACTTCCATTTACTTGCTTAGCTGCTTCTTGAACTTTAGATATCTAAAACATCCTGTGGCAATGAGTTCCACAATTTAATTATGCATTGTGCGAAAAAGTAGATTTTTGTTTGTTTACAGCCTGTTGTGCAATCATTTTGTTTGGTACTGTTTTGTGTTATGAGAAATAGCTAATAACCATTTCCAACAATCATTTCTCCCTATCACTGCTTATTTTAGACTGGCAATGAGTAGATAATACTAGAAAGTACTGAAATTGCAAATTGGAAACAAATGTGCAAAGGTTTGCAAGAAAGATCAGAGGGGAAGGGAAGTTACTTAGCATATATATATATGATAAATATGTAAATGAACTATTGATATTTTTGTGTGTATTTCTTAAAGCTGTATGTGAGAAAAAGCTATTCATTTATTATATTTTTTGCTGTGCCTGCATCTTAGGAACATAGAAAAAAGTTGCTCTGATCTTCAATGTTATTTTCAATGCAACAAATGTCCATATGAGACAAGATATTCATATGGTGCAAGTAGTAATATCTGAAATAATCTAATTAAAGGTAAAGTGAAGTTTCCTTCCTAACAGTTAAAGCATTTTCAGTTGCTTTTCCAACAAAACTGCATACTGAAGTATTCATACTATTCCCTTGCTGTATCACAGCAAAGTTATCTAAATAAAAAAGCAACAGTGAAAAAGTTTTTAAGAGAGACCCACTGGATGATTACTAGCTGTTGGTGCTTGATGTAAAATATCTAACTTACAAAAGCACTTTGGCATGTTTTTGGACAAGCCTTATCAATAGCTGTAATGAGAAATGACTAACAAAGGACTTTCTGTACAAACAGCAAATGAGATGCTTGCACACAGAAGGGAATTTATTCTGAAGGAAAAAGAATGAAGCCTAGTGTTCTTATTCACTGGCCCTTCACCTAAAGTTGTTTTATTGTTGTTCGTGTGTGTCTTAAGTACCATGAAGAACAGCATATGCTATTACAAGGATGTCTTATTTCATCTGACTTTTGTTCCCCCTAACCAAGCACCATTGTCATTATCAGATGGCAAAAGTAAACTAGTGATAAAAATCCTAGCATTCATTTTCTTAAATAGTCTCTAGAAAAGCCTACTTGCCACGTAAGTCAAAGCTGGAGACATAATATTGTCAGGACATGTTTAGTTTCCCAAACAGTAGCCACAGTAAATGAATACACAGGTGTAAACAATTTCATCATTTAATTGTAATTTATAAATGCAGAAATCTGTTTTTCACTTCTTAAAAATCTGCTTTAGACAAGGTTAGGAAAAGATGTTACAACTGATGTCAGAACCGGAGCAGCAATCACTGGGGACTGACAGCTTGTTTTTCTGGAAGCAACGAGACTGAACTCAACTCATTGCTGCAGGGCTGCTTGCAACAGGCATGGTCCTGCTACAGCCCCTTCCCACATCATAGCGAAGGGCCTCCAAAAATTCACCTCACATATTGCCAAAGCACAGAAGAAACAGTAATTTGAACATGTTGATTCAAAGTGGATTAATACCTACTGAAAAATTCCCATAAACTTCATCTGCCACTACGGATCTGCTTTATCACAGTGGCACAGCTGAAGTTCCTGCACTGGAACCTTCAGAGGCGTCTCTGCACTTTAAACCCGGCACCGAGCCCAGCCTTGCTCCCACCCTGTCCCCACTGACACTGGAAGAGACCTCGTCTGCCACATGGAATATTTAGTTCAGAGGACCTCATGCCATCTGCCCCCTCTCAGTGACTAAACTTTGGTGGGCTGCACAGAGGCAGCTGTAGGAAGCAGTGAATGGTACTATAACGTTATCGAGCTGCTGCTTGCTTTCATTTCCGTGGGAAAAAGAAATAAGCAAGAACCAGCAAAGACCCTCCTAAATCCATGCTCAAAGAGAGATGTGAAACCAATTAGTAGGCTAGCCCAGTACCTGTAAAGTTGCTGTCTACACCACAAAATGTTATAAACCAAAACAGAACACAAAAGAAGAAAAAAATAAAATCAATAAAGAACAGTCCACGCCAAACAATAAGCCTGCAGGTGCTTGCAAGGTGCAAATTCAATATGAATAGTGGCACTTTTAGAAAACCAGCTATGACCGAGATGAAACTGAGCAGAACAGAAATTCAGAAGCAAGTAAGGATGCGTTTTCAAAATATGTCAGGATTTATTCTGTTCTTAAAAGAACCAGACAGTTAATCCACCCTGTTGGCAGGTGCATGATAGTAGGCGATACCTTGCAACAACCTCTATAACTATTCTCATTATATTATTCTCCAGATGGGGATAGTGGTAAAGTGAGCTGGGGCAGAGGATAGAGACGGAGAGCCCATTTGCCTACCTTGCAATGTAACTCATCACGCAGGAAAAGAAAAAAAAAAAAAGAAAAGGACCACTCAAACAGAATTTCTTGAGTGGGGATGACATCCAGCATTGGTTCAAGTCTCTCTGTAGACACCAGGTTCTGCAATGCATCTTTGCGAATTATGGGTACCTCATTTGGGGGGGGGAAGATGATTGCAGGCTTTGTTGCATTTGAGCAATGACTTTGACTCAAGTAGGAAATGAGATGACCTGGCTTAAGGATGGAAGATGCATTTCTCAAAGAATTTATAATTATGAGTTCAAAGTGTTGCTGTCTTCAAGTAACTACTCTCCTCTTCCCCCAAAATTCAGTTTTCTGCAAAAGAACTTTCTAAGGAGAAAATAAAAGCAGCTTTTTGGATTAAAACATTTAATTTCTGTTTCAATCAATTTCCAATTAGCTCCCACAAAATGCTAAGAAATTTAAGAGAAAATCTGTTTCAGATTAAGAAATATTTTTTTGTGTGTGTGTCAATGTCAATTTTTACATTGTTAGAATTCCTACAATCTGTTTTTTCCCCCAAAACAAGCTGACTCTTTTCCAGAAGGTGCAGCAGCACTGAGACATGCAGAACCCCAACAGTTGGTGG
This sequence comes from Psophia crepitans, assembly GCA_013399095.1. Lineage (NCBI taxonomy): Eukaryota > Metazoa > Chordata > Aves > Gruiformes > Psophiidae > Psophia > Psophia crepitans. The sequence continues at coordinate 643,761 of VWZZ01001264.1, forward strand.
AATATGGTTTCTTCAACATTTCTCTAGGCAGCTCTCATCATCCATAGCAGGATGAGTTGGTCACATCTGCTGACCTCTGCCGCTGTGAGTAATTCTGGGTTTTCCCATGCAGTGAATAATCCCTACAAAGCGTCACCATCCCAAAGCCTGTCATTACCACCTACCAACCCTGGAGGAGGGGAAATATAGAATAAGGTTGGTTTGTATTTTCAAATAATGGAAAAAAACCCAGCTATGCTAAATAGAAAAAAAAAATCTTCCACAGTGACCCTGCAGAGCAGACTCTGTGCTGCATGTTCCTGAGTATTGGATCCCTGGAGACCAGAAAATTCATCCTTATTTATTTATTTAAATTAAAAATCCTAGCCATGACCTCAGAGGTGTATGTTTATTATCAGCTCCAATGCACTTGTCACAGCTTTGGCTGGAAGGGAAGCCAGGGGAAGATTTAAAAATAATAATAATCATCCCAGAAATTTCTTTATTTCAAATGTCATTATTTTTTGTTCCTAATTAGAATACAGTTTGTCTTTCAGATTCCAAAGCTTTTGGATTAGTGGTTTTAAGCATGATGTCATTTTCCTGTCTATATGACCACAACATAGCCTTACTTTGGGTGTTTGGTAACAACAGAAAAATAACTGTGGAAACCTATATGCAATTCTGCAGGACCTGACTTAGTGCCACACTATTACCAGTCAGAGTTCATGAGAAGGCAGAGAAGACCTCTACAAATGGACATGTCTATTCACTCTGATCTTTTCCAGAAATTGAGGCTTGGCCAAAAAAAAGAAAAAGAAAAAAAGAAAAAAAACCTACACAACCAACACCACACCACACACACAAAAAACCCCCCCCAAACCCAGCAAGCCCTACTCAGAGGCTTACACAGTTACCTGTTTCAGCTACCCACGTTTTATGTGCATATGTAAAGTGAAGATCATCTTTCAAAACCAAAACAGGCAGAAAAAGAATTAGTGGACCAGATTTATTCCACTTACAACTACATTATGTTATTCCAGAGACAAATTTCATCCATATGTGAATTGCAACCCTTCAACCCTTCAGTGACTTAAAGTATGAGTAAGTTCTGGTTTGCTACCTCCCTTTCTCTGCTAAATGCACTTCTGTTCCCCTTGCAGAGCAAACGGTACCACTGGTATATGGTATTTATATTAGAATTAGCATTGCTAAAGTTTTCAGTTGCCTTTACAATATGATTCCAATTATTCAAGACAGTTGTTCAAATTATTTAAGGACAGTTCTCTTCCTTCAGAGTCTCACTCTCACCTTAAAAGTTTTAGCACAGGAGAAGAGGGTGAACACCAAAGCAGGATGAAAAGATAAAGGATAACATGACAGTAAAAAGATAATTTGGCTACTACAGCAAGCCAGCAGCTGGCCAACACTCTCGTAAACTGCACGTGGATAACGTGGGCTTGGGTTTTCCAAGAGTTGAAGCGTTTTGGTGTATCTCACTACTGATGGGTTTGCTGCTTGTGTCAGCAGCTGGCTCAGTGGCAGAGGTTTTGTAGACACTTGGTTTTCCTCAGGAGAGAGTTCAATGAGTCTGTCATGCTTTTGGATCACCCACTGTCATATGTGCTCAATAAAAATCCACCCTTAGTTGTCTCTGCTGATCCTGAGCAGGTGGCTTTGGAGCATAAAGGTCTTCTCTTGTTTTTTCAGGGCTGCACTTGAAAAAGCCACCTGGGGAGGGACCCTGGGAATGCTGAAGCCTGCTGCCGTAGTCACAAATTATCTCCCCTTAGCTCCATTGAGCACAGCGCTTGTTGGACACCAGGCAAGAAAACAGGCAGGCTAGGCCACCAGAAACATGAAACCACACCACCCCCATCTCCCCCTTCCCTGAAGCCATGGCACACATGCACACTGCATGTATAACAGTTCCGTTTGTATTTGAAGAGCATCCCAAAAAGCCATCCTGCCCACCCTCCCTCGAGCCTCTATGCCAAACCCATTCATACTGGAGTGATAATAGTTGACAGGAATCAGTTTAGTTTGGCCGAAAAGGAGGCATCTTAAAGAAAAAAATATGGTTTCAGAGGCCCGCCCAAAAATGCAAAGGCTGGACTCTGTCTGAGAGCAGAACTTGGCCTCCTGTCTCCACTCCCACAAAAAATGCTTGTAAATGTTATGCTCTTTGGGCTGTATTTCCCTGCCACCCCCGTATTAAAAACTGAGTAAATTTAGTGCTTGTAAAACCAAGGGGCTGATAGCAACTGGCTCGAACCAGATGTTAGGAGGACTGGAGTGTATCGTACAAACAGATCGTGCACATGTAACTTCTCAGAAGTACGTAGCTGCATTACTTATTCTCAGTCAGGTTACCCAACAGATTGATTTCTGAGGCAATATACAAACATTACGCTCAAACCTCAGAGCTTGGGAAGAAGTGGAAAGTGGAGGGGCAGGGGGAAATGTAGAGATGTCTGTAGGTATCCACATCTACAGACTGGGAGAGAAGACTTACACTCCCTCTCCCCATCCTTGGCAGCTCTGTCCTTCCCTGCTGTCCCAACCAGCAGTGCATGGCAAGCCCAGCGGGGTCAGATGTAACGCTCAGTTACATCTGTAACTGAGCAAGTCAGCCTTTAGAGGAGAATGAATGTCTAGCATAGGGGACGTGATGACTTCCCAGGACATCCAGCCCAACACTCTCCTGATGTGGAGCCATATGGACAACTTTAGCCACTACCATTCAGCTTGCACACAGATCCAAACACTTTTAGGAGGACCAGTACCAGAAATACGTGCCTGAAGGGCCAGTATCCCTTCCAACAAGGCACGGAAGGTAACTGGTGCAATCTGCCAGTAAGCCCTGTGGAAAGACAAGCCTGTGTAGCTGGCTCCCTTAAGGGATTTGAACTGTTAGTTTTAATGGCTTGAAGGCGTTGTTGTTTCGGGATTTTTTTGAACCAATCTGGATCAGTTTTGTTGACTCACAGTGAAATGTTTCCGTTTATAGCTGTTGCTTCTTGAGATTTCTGTTAAAAGATTCAAACAACCTAAGTCTCCTCCTCTGATCCCACATCCCCAGCTCCATTCAGTACATCCCCTGTTGGCTTTACTCAAACACCAAGGCCTCCCAAAGCTCAGGTTTGGCCTTTCAAGCTCCCCCTAACACCACCACCTTCTTTGCTGCACAAATTTCCAGAGCATTTAGCTACCAGCAGCACTTCACACTGTGTTGGTGCTAATGAAGCCCTTCCCAAGCCTCTTCCCACCACACAGCCTGCATCGCTGCCAGCCAGTCTCTAGTGACTGTCAGGCAACAACACAAACCACAACACAGCCGCAACTCAGATCCTTGTTTGAATCAATTTTTCCTTTGATTTCCATTTCACAGACTTTGAGACTAGAAAGAACCATCACATCCCTCACTCAAGTTTTTTTACACTCCACAGGGCCTGAACCCCACTCCATGGTATGCCATCAGCAGTGCTACGTCCACCACCAGTGGGTTGTGATTGCAACAGGAGACTGATTACCAGCAACACCTTATGTCTCAGTCAAGGCAGGGATTCAGTTGGTAACACCTCCTTAGGAGACCCTACTCCCATGAACTGTATTGCATGCTTCGTCCCTAACGACATCGAGCCTGGTAACTTCGTCCAGGAGACAATACCTTCCCAGCTAGATCCAGCAATCACTGCAGCCTGTGCAGAGCCTCAGAATTTCTGCTCTCACTATACAGCAGTAGTAGCACACCAGCAGACACACATCCTCAGTGCAGTCCCTCCCTCACAGCCATACTCAAGACACCATCACAGTCTTCATCTTTCTTTTCAGGCCGTGACCACATGTCACAAGGACTTCTGCTATTTCATGAGACTTCACCCGAGTTCATTTTTACACACATACCACTCACCTTATTTATCTGCTTTGTCCAAGTTGTGGAAAAAAATGAGATCTATGAGCTTCTTTAGTCATTTATGCAGCATGAACCGGGATCACAGGTTGCAATCATTAGGTAGAGCCTGGGTTGAGAGGAGATGGGAAGTTAACAGTAATATTGATGACTGTGGTGGTGGGTGCAGTTTTAATTCAGTGACTCAAACTCAGCAAGCAGGAAAGTTGCAACGTATTAAACTGTGAAGAGTTTACAAGAGCTGAACATCTGAAATATAGCTCTGAGAAATTACTCCTTAAAGTAGGTAAGCAAGAGCATCTCAGGCAGAACCAGGAGAATATTGTTTCCACAGGAAACACTCTGTGGGTGTGTTATAAGCTCTGTTCTTTAGCCTGTCACCACATTATTTCTGCACTTCTTGTACTTCTCTCTCTTTTCTCATACTCAAGCACTGTCCTGCGATACAGCAGAAGTGCATTTACAGCTAAAATTACAAAAGTGGTCCATTATGTTTTTTAAGGTAGTAAAAAGGCTGCAGTTTGTCACAGCTGTCTAGAGCCCCAAACGCCTACAAACTGGCAAAGCTGTGATCCCTCTTCCTCTCTCCCCACCCAGGCTGAATCTGTGTATGTGTGCACACAGATTAAAGCTATGTACAAACAGCTCTTTTAATGTGCTCTCTGAAAAAAAAAAAAAAAAGGGGGGGGGGAAATGTTGCTTCAGTGAAGCAAGAGGTCAGAGCATTCCTAAGCACTTATTTCAGAATAGCTGTGCTTTGGCTGCTGCTTCCTGGCTTCCCACAGTGGCCACACCAGCTTTCCTATCTCACGGGGCAAGGGAACACGGTGAGTCATCTCAAGGGGGCTCTTTCCAGAGGTGAAAAGTCTCAGCAGTCCAGTATGAACATTGCAAAAACATGGGAGAGACGCAGCAGACCCTCATGATAGAGCAAACCGTTATAGGGATGAGCTGAGGAAGACCCAGCTCTACATTACCCCAAGCCAAACCTTCCCCTTGGGGAACTCCTAAATCTAGCACTTAGACACACCACCCTCTTACCTGTTCTGCAGCTTCCCCAGGGAAAAAGGAATTCAGTGACAACACAGATGGGTAACTCTCATGCTACATCTAGTCAGAAGCAAAGCTTCACAACCAAGGAAACCACCTCCAAGCAGCGTACCCCAACTGCCACCTCTCTTCTGTGGCTCCCACAAACCTTTATAAGCTCAGGTCTTTCAGGCACACAGCTCTCAGCCTCATTGGGTCCTTGTTAAGGACACCCAGCCCGGGCCCTACTTCAATTAACTATGTCAATTGTGTTTTTTCTTTGTCAGATATGTTGAGGAGCACACAGATGTGGGACATCTTCAGCAATGGGAAGGTTCATCCAGGGTGTTACTGGGTTGTTTTCATTTCATCAGAAACCACTAAGCAAAGGAACCTGGAGGCAAATTCTCTACATGAAACAAAGGTCCCATTGCTGTTGGGAAGCTCCTTGTGTTTTACACTGGGGTCATACCTCTTTCCTTCAGAAATGGTTGCAGGAGGCTCAGGTTATGATCTGATGAGGCTTCCACAAGTAAGATGTCAGAATCCCTCTTTCAAAATTGACTGGAAGAAGGCAGATCTCAGGTTGCCCACTCAGTGGGGTTGGGTTCAGTTGGCAGGACACATGCCAGAGAGCAAATGACTTTCTGTAAGGTCTTTCCAGCCTCAGGTACAGTCCCACTTCTGTAGATTAGGCACTCATGTTGGCCTAAAAGAGCAGGCAGGGGCTTGCATAGGTGGGGAAACTCCAATTTACTCACTGCAAATTCTAGGCTGTGAAAAGGTCTGAGTTTAGGCTTGAATTTCTGTGTGACGCGGTATTATATCATCCACATCAGTCTAATTAACACCTTCTACAAGGGAAGACAAAGCAGTTTTATGTTATTAACTCAGACTAAATGGGTTACATTAGAGCCTGGGTAGACAAAGCTAAGAGCGGCGCTGCTGGTGCGACCACAATTTAAAAGTTTTTTCAGTGATTCTAAGCTGCCTCAGTTGAACTAACACCACTGAACAAAACATCTTTATTTTTATTTTTTTCCAATGGAAGAATTGGGGGTGTCATCTAATGGCCAATAACCTGAAATCACAGGCAGTTGCTGGGCATGAGGCAGCTTATCGCACCATAGCTGAAAGGAAAAACAAATAACGAGCAAGCTCTTCAGAGCGGAGGGTGGTTCCTCTCTCTGTTAGGCCTGCACAAGCCTGAAGATGGAAGCCTACTCTCATTTGAGGCCTTTGGGTGCTTGTATAGTATAAATATTTACTAATAACATAGAGGGAGTGAGAGCAGGAGAATAGTCATTTTTCTCAGTGGCTTAGGGTTAAGTACAGGGCAATGGCATCTTAAATCCAGATGTTCTTTTGGGATTTGCCCACGAGGCATATTCCCATGAGATTTCTCTGGCGTTTTGATTTGGATAGTAGCAAGCACTTTTAGCCCAATGATATCATGAGCAGATGACTCAAAATGCTCAAGGATTTTCTTTGTAAATTCCAGCAGTTTATTTTATGACTAATGCAGGGAAGAAAGTTTTGCAGATTTCATCTTCTCATCCTTCTGTGTTTCTATTTTCAGTTAGTTTTAAAGGATACTGAACTTGGCCTCCTAGCAGAAGATTTATGTAAATTAATATATAATATATAAATAAAAGTATTGCATGCACATGAGTGTGTGTGGGAGCTGTTCCCAAGGTACTGGTAGAACGACTCATCCTGGTGAAGAGACAGAGACAATGCAGATGTTGGGGGCTGTCCCTTTAGAACAATAAGATAAAGTAAATATAGGAACCCCTTTCCCATTGCAATTGTAGCAGGGCACGATATTTAATGCCATTTTATCACCTGTGCTTTAAAAGAATGGCTCAATAATTACAGTTCTCGCACCTTTGGCCAAAATAATATGAGTTCCCAGGTCCTTTACTTTACATAAAATGCCATGTGTGTGATACAGGAGGGTGGAAGCACACATGAAGATGCAAACCATTTACCAGCCGTGAGTGCACAAGCGAGGAGGTTATTTAAAGACCAAGCAAACACTAGACACCAGAACCAGAGTGAATAAATACAGGAAATTCATTGGAGGTGAAACTGGCCTGAGTTGGCCAATGCAATTTCACAACATCATCAATTCAGTGCTTGCATAGGGGTGATTTTTTTCTCTGTCCAATTCACTAAGGAGTTGCACGCTACTTTGGTGGATTTTCTGCACAATTACAGATTATTGCCATGGTAACAGATGCATCACATGACAACTTTGTTACCTCAGAGACAAGAAACAGCTGCTTAAAGAAACAGGCATCCTCCAGGAATGGGGGCTTTTTAAAATTATTTTTATTTTCTGTTGGCCTTACATTGTTTTAGGAGTCCTCACTGATTTTCTCATGGATGCAGCTTCCATCATTTTGATAGTTAAAAAATGTTTCAGCACATCAACTGAAAGTTGTTTTCTCCCACATCGTATTTTTCCCTCTTACTAAGAAAACGCAGTGTATGTTCGAAGACAAAAAAAATATATAGAGCTCCTGTAATTTTGGGAGAAGTGAAATGGCTTTTCTCCTCTCTCGTCAGCATCTCTCTAGTGCTGCCATTTTGTTTTTATTAAGTTGAAACGTTGCTAATAATATTATTTGAGAGAAATCCCAGATCCCCTGAAGTCAACGATACTTTGCCATCGGTTTGAGGGCAACCAGAAGTTCTCTCAGGCCATATTCTGTAGCCAGAGTGCCAAGTCCCTCCCTGCTGCAAGCACCTCTGGATCATCAGCCACACGTCAGTTAGTTTAACTGGCCAGGGAAAACCAATAGATGATATACTCAGTAATTATTGCTATCTCAATTTTCAAGCAGTTTTAAATTAAGAAGCCTCTTTCAAAAAGCTTCACAAAATAAGCTAGCCAGCTTGGATTTTTAATTAATGCTACCGATTTATTCTAATTTTTAAGTGCATAAGGTATAATAAAACCTTCAAGATTTTACTCCTGTTTTACAACCTGTTTTCCCACTAAACATTCACCTTTGGGGAGCCCGATGGAGACCAGCCACAGACTGAAACAGACCGATGGCATAAACCGCTCTCCCCAGCCACGCACTCAGCCCTGGCCCTGCGGCATCTCCAGCGCCTGTCCGGCACAGCCCACCCTTCACAGGAGACCTGCAGCTACCCCAAAGTCGCTCGGCTCCCCTGCTGCCGGGAGCCAGCAATGTTAATTAAGGACCTCCTGGCTCCCAGGCTGCTGCTCAGCCAGCCAGACCACTTCAGCCCACAGTGAATGTCTGATTAATTAAAGGCTTATAATTAACCTTCATGGCTGGAATTTCCCAAAGATTTTCATGGGCCGAGGTGCACAAATCCCATCGACATGAACGGGAGGCTGGAACCAAATTGCTTTTGCCCCTCACTGGGAATCCCCCAACGCACCAGCGAAGTAAAACGTTTCCCTTTCCCAGGTTTGGATGCGTTTTCCCAGCCTCGCAGAGCTGCTGCGGCCTCAGGGAGAGCTGGAAAATAAATCGTACACAGAAAAGACTGCTCCATCCCTCTGTGCTACCACCATCGTTGCTCACGCCATGAGTTTGCACGACCAGAGCTCAGAGCCGGCGCTGAGCTCTGTGTCACACAGCGCAGCTACTCCAGATTTACTCCAGCATAAACGAGAGCGAGAGTCTGGCGTACAGTTTCCATGCCTCAGTGATGGGGACTAAGGAAAAGAAATACATCCGACATGTGAGAGAAATACCCAGATGTTTTTTTCTTTAATCATTTTTTCAGTTTCTTTCAGGGGTCAGATTTTTTTCCCCAAAAATGTTACTTAGGAAGCTACCTCTGCACAGGACATTTTTGTTAATGAGGTCACTGCCTTAATGTGGTTTTCTCCAGTTAAATGTTTCTGGTAAATGAAATTCTGTTGTACAGCTTAATTTAGCACTGTTATTTTTCTGTTGTTGCTGGTTTTATTTGACCACATGGAGCTCAGTGACTTGTAACCCAGTCCCTCAGCCTATTTTTAAATTTCATGTAGACCTTTTTCAGTCATTTGGGTTTTTTTTAGAAGCATGAGAATGGAAGGACCAAACAATGTTGCTTTATCATTGAGAGGTTTTGTTTCACATGCACACGGGATCACAATGAAATGAGTTTGTTCTGCTCTCAGCCCAGGCTCTGGTGAAGAGAAAAATCACAATTTATTAGCGAAGGCTCCTAATCTTGTAATTTCTGGTTCACATTAGCACTCTATGGAAGACGTCGCACTCCTATCCTATGGTTCACATCTTAGTCCAAATTATCCAGAGGACAGCAGACAAAATTGGACAGCCCAGTTACTGCAGGCTGTTCACAATCCTAAAAGGCTGGTGTGCACAGGACTTTAGGGCTTTGCCCTGACCCCCATTTCCTGATTCCCCCCTCTCCTCTGGCTTAATTGTGATAGTGCTACTGATGCCAGCAGCATGAGAAACCCTCAGTTCAAGCAGTAGTGATGAAAGGCTCCAAGACGGAGCATGTGGATCCCTTCAACACCTGCTCTCCTGATCCTAGAGATCGAGCAGTATTAAATTGGCTTTGAAAAGCTCAGTGAGATCTCACCTAGGTGCCACCCTAGATATTTTCTAGATCATCCCACCCCCCACTTACTTGTTGAACCCAACAGACATTTGTGTTTCCACTTGGTGACCAAGAAAGAGGGGGTGTGGTAGAAGGGGGAGACGGATGCTCTTAGTCCCTTAGCAAAGTAAAAGGAGAAAATCAGCTGATTGAAATGCCCCGAACTTAAACAGGGCATTAGGCAGAATTAACAGACTAGACCTCCAAGCCATCAGAAATTCCCGGTTGCATAAAAGATTGATTTCAAAGACTCAAAGATACCTCAAGGCCAGCATTTCCAAAGAAGACAGGAGCTGATTGGAGCTGAAGCATTCCTCTTGTTCAGTGCATTTGAGTGAGCACTTTAAGTCTCCAAAGATTGAACTATAAAGAGAAATTAGTTTATTAATAATTCACAGGCTCCAAGAAGAAAAAATGTCAAAAGCATACGCTCACGAACAAAGCTGATTTTATTTTCCCTGTTTAGAATTGAGCAACATGTAGAAAAGTGGAGGCTGTTGAGCTCAAAAATTTAATTCAGGGCTTTTTCTCTTCCTTCCCTTTAACCCAAGCAAGCATATATTCTGACTTCCTCATGAGCGCTGAAAGTTCTTCAAATCCCAAATGGTTTATGTGAAACATTAAAAGCACACTATCATCTTCAGCTCTTTAATAGTTTAGGACATTTTCATGGCATAGTTATTATCCAATAGCTCTTAATTGCAGCTTGTACATTTCAAGACAACACATTCACAGACTGGAATAACAGAGATTTTCGACTCCCCGTCCAGGAACATGGTTAAGCACGCGCTCATGTTAAGCACAGGAGGTATCTCACTGAGCCTGGCACTGCCTTGCCCCACTTCACCAGGTATACGAAATCTGTAATATTCATATGCTTAAAATTAATCACATCACTCCTCCTGCACTTAGGCATTATGATTCTATGATTGTCCTTTATAATTTTGGCAATTACTTGATTATAGGACAGTAGATCAATACAGGAATTAAAGGATATGCTTATTAAAATCCACTGAAAGACAGTCAACAAGGAGGTTGTGAATTTAAGATAGAATGTCTTCCACTGCCCAGTGGAGAAATTACAATCAGAGTAGACTTGTATTCACAATTTTTGCCCCCGTCTTCAGTTGAATATTGGTTCTTCTTGTAAAGTTCCTTGTTTCCCTCTACTGGAGAGCTGAATGCAAAAATTTAGACCAAAAAGAGTTTAAAAACATAAATGCATTGACTCAGAATTTATTTTGAGGTTTAATTTGTCATTGGAGAAAAGCAAATTGAAAGATTTTAAAATCAAAAATCTTTCTTCCAAAACTTTTCATGGGAAATATTTACATCCTTCACGTAGGCTTTTAAAGAGCATGTCTCAGCATAAGTCTTTGACCCTCACCTGCTGATCACCGAGTGCTGTTGCAGCTCTCTGTAAGGTCCGTAGCTCTCACATCAACACTGGACTACTGAAATCGCATGTGAAGATGGCCATAAGGTTCCTGCATCCTTCTACCAGCGCAAGTAAGTTTGTAGCAGTAAAGACCATACATGGACCATAAAATAACCATAGATAAACCCAACATGAAAGCAGGAGGATGCCTGTTAATCTCTCTGGTATTTCCCAAGCTGATCTGAAAGAGGCAGGCACAGAGGACATCTGCCAGCTGCTCTGAGCTCCTTGGTAAGACAATTGCACAGCTAAAGAAAGCTCACTTCCCTTCTTTTAACTTCATCTCACTATTGCAGATTGGACCATTATGGGTTATAATTAGCCTCAGTTTTACACATGATTAGGCTTGGAAAGTTTGATTCAAACAACACACTTGCAAATCAGGAGTGTAATTAAATTTAGGATGTGGCTGTTGGGCAATCTTCTCTAGTTAAGCAGCAGTAGGTGATGGTGGGTCTGCAAACGTGGGTCCTGATCCTGACTGCCAGCCCCTGTCCTGTCTACAGGGCTGTACAGTCTCCCTTTGCAGCACAGATGGGGGAAAAGGCCTCCAGGCAGAAGCAGCATCAATTTGTGGCATGTAGTCTGGGTAGCTGGGTCGTGCCACCCCTTTCTCATAAGAGGAATAACACTTGAAAATTTCAAAACCACACCAGCTCTTAACAGCATGTTTGCCAGCAACCTGGTCCTTGTGGGAGGGTGTCTGGGAGCAATATCAGCACCCAGGTGGGTTCTGCATCGCTGATGAACTGTCTGAACAAGGCAGGTTGCTCCCAAACATGCTCTCTTGGAGGGAAATCTAGGGCTTCTCCCTGTGTTTTTCCAGAGGTATTTTATTCCGAAAAGGGCTCAACCATTAGCTACTACTACTGGACTTTTTTTCCCTAATCTCAGGAAAGAGGAAAGTCTCAGACCATGACCCAATCTCAGCAAGAAAAAAACAGATTATGAGTTAGAATTACATTATTAATGTGTCAGTCCCATTTGTTTCTCAGTTTCCATTATATTGAATCACAGTATTACTGCTTTTGGAAGGAATCTGATGATAAAGAAAGCCACCTCCCAACAACCGATGAGAACGATGAAAGTAAAAGAATAATTGAACCACCATCATCCTAAAGAAAATCCACCAACACCAGGGCCTTGAAGCAGCTGTGACTCCCACGGGACTCTGCTCTGACTCAGAACATGGGCTGCAGCTGATGCTCATCCCCCTGGATCACACTCACAGCCAACAAGCTGTTGCTCTCTGAATATAATACTTTTAACCATGTGAATTTTTTCCCCCAAAGATAACTATTTATTTCACCTCTGAATGAACCAAAGTGGAACTTGTTCCAGAGCAGCACTAGAAGAATGTAAAAAGTTTAGATAAACTCTTTGTGAGATGACTTTCCTTTTTTTCCTTCGCTTTGCGGGGAATACGTGGCTGTGAGACAGAGATTGTTGTCCCTTCTGCAGGTTCCTCACAAGACACAGAGTTCACAGTGCACAAAGTGCAAAACAAAGCAGGTTTAGTTGCTTTTGGCTGCTCATAGTCGTTTCCTAATATTCGCATCACTCAAGCAAAGGATTAGGCTTTTGTTGCTGTGATAGGTGAACTGCAAGAGATGGAGGTTCAAATTCTAGAGTTACTATTTCATCCTCTCCCAGGCCAATTTCCTCTTGGCTCCAGCTGGAGTCCTTGAAATCCAGGGAAGTTTTGCCTGACTATGGAGTGAGTAATGATTCCAAGAATCAACATTTGGAGATAATACCAAATTGAATAACTTTGCTAAATTAACTTTCCGCTTAAGGTCATCTCTGTAACACTCAAGCACACGATGTGTTATTTTCAAAATAAGCCAGTTTCTATCTGTTTATCACAAGGCAGATTTGTGAATTACTGTTCATTTTTCCACAAGGCACATATGATTTGAAGCTATTAGGCAGTGCTCGTCCATACCTTCACCGGACAGATGTGTTCCTTGGGAGCGGTTGTCCAGGGTTTGGCGGTAATAACCCAGCTCAGGCAGCAAAATCAATCCCAACAAGTTTCAGAGGGACCCTTGCAAGGCTCCCCAGCATGTGACAGGGGGCTGCTAATGAGAGGGAGAGATCATATTCATTGCATGAGTGACAGGTGAAAGGGAAGATTAACGTTAGCGTACACCTGCTCTTTGGTGCCCCAATTAAGACCTCCTACTGTCAGCAGTAACATAAGATGCAAATCAGCCGATGCCCTTCCCCCTGCTCCAGAAAGGCTGTGGCAGGATTTGGAATAAACTACAATGAGAAAAAAAATGCAAAAGCTTGAATGTCCTCCTTGCTCTGCAAATTGTTTGCTTGCTTATTGGTTTTCTTCTTTTCCTGCCTTTTCCTTGCCGTCCCCTCATCTCACCTCATTCTTCTCATCTAGAGAGGGAATATGATCTGTTGCAGCAAGGGATGCCTGCCCTGGGGACAGACTGGAAAGCCGTGATTTGAATTGACAATATTTATCCCTGCTTTAAATTCATTTGAACCAACCTTGCTCAAGCTACTGGCAATAGACAGAGGAAATGGGTGGAAATATCATTGAAGAAGATATGAGTAACAGAGAAAGAGGGGGTTGTTCATCAGCTTATCCTGCACTGGGTCTAGGAAACTGCTTCTGAGGCAATATTTTAATGCAGCATTGGCAATCTGTGCTGGAATATTGTAAATCCATGAGTAGCTCTTGTGAGCGCTTTTCCAATATGTCCATACTATCCCTTTTTGTCTCCTCCTATTGTCCAATATTAATCAAATATTGCTTATCTGATGGAATTCCAGCTGCCAAGGTATTGCAGACTTCTGCTCAAAAGTAATTGTCCTTTCAGCTTTCTTATAGCAGTCATGTGAGGGAAACAGCCCAGAAAATGTAAATCCATTCCAAAGGGGAAAAAAAAGAGAAACAAAAACCCTAACAAATTTGTGTCCTTCACTACATGAAAAAAAAAATAATTGGTTAGAGCAGGTTTGAAAATGGCTTAACAGGTTAAAATTCAAACTGACAATAAAACTTGGGTAGGTTTCCAGAGACCAGCACTCCAGGACCCCTGCCTCCCTTTCTCCCACCCAGCCCAGTAGGCAGAAGTGACCATGCTGTGTGACAGGCAGACAGCCAGGGCACTTGGCCTTTCCTTCCTCTTCCCAGCTTTGCTGGCTGTTGGAAGACATGCATCAATTTGTTTTTCTCCCTTCAGGCAGAAAATAAAATTGGCAAAAATTTTCCCAGCAGGAAGCCAGGAAGCCCTGTTTAAATTTTCCCAAGGAGAGGGGGCAACTCAACAAAGTCAGAATTTTCCTGCAGAAAATTTCAATTTGCATAAAGACAAATTTTTATTAGAACAATTTCTTGATAGGAAACATCTAGAAAAGCCATTCCAGAGCTTTATTGGCAAAGAAATGAACTCCCACATTTCACAGCCTTGGACTCTTTTCTCCTTCAGCAAACTGTCAGCTTTTGACCATGCAATTAAAAATACCTCAAATCTTTTAGTTTGTTGACCTATTGCACTTTCACCTGGGGTGACTTAGCCCAAGTCATCTGAAACAATTACATAGACTTAAAGTCCTCAGAACTCTAGAAACACTGATGCATAGGAAGGGAAAAAAAAAATCATAGGATACTCTCTAGTTCATCTATCTAGTCTTGTAATCTTTTGACAATATCCATAGGCAGGAGCTAAGTGGAAAGCAATAGCTCTATGGCCCGGTTTCTCAAATACCTACTTATAGTGAAATTAGAGCTATGAAACTCTCTTTCTCCCAGTGGTGTTGTGAGAATAAATTCTTCAGTGGCACTAAAAGGCCCTCAGATATTAATGCTGAGTGCTTGCAAGGGTACATGGAAAGATGGATGGTGTGTGTCTTTAGCCCCCAGAAACCATTAAGTCCATTGCTCTGCAAACCTATCTGATGTAGTAGCTCTACTCCCCAAAGTTGTTTGCATCTAGTTTTCTTCTCTGCATGCACATTCAGTGGGGTTTGGTTGGCAAAATTAAGGAAAGGGTCAAAAAGATATCTTGGAGAAAATCTAACAGAAAGAGAGGAAACCCCACAGAGTTGGTTCATGGCAGGGGGGGTGAGGGTCCAGGCTGGATCGCTGCTGGTGGGCACTGTGGCTGGTTCTCCCCAGCCTGCTCTTCCAACTCCTCTCTGCTACTCTCAGCCATGGACTCAGGCAAGTACCAACAGATACCAGACACAAACTCTGCAGGTAACAGCACAGCAAACATATGCTAGGAACTTTTCCCACCTCCAGGTGCTCATCATCCTTTTCTGCCCCCTCTCACTGTGCTATAGCTGCTCCATAGCTTGGCTCTGTCAAAAAGAGCCGAATTAACCTCAACACTTTTCTTAGTAGGTTTTCCTAAATCAGATCATTCTGAGAGCATTGAATGACAAGGAGCTGGGGCACTGTGTCCCCAGCCATCCTGGCTTCCATCCTGGCCCGCTGCTTTACGCCAGCTGTCACTCCATTCTGCAGAGTTACGGGCTCCTATGAAGATGTACTGGTAGCAAGAGGAGAGTGTATGGTGCCTGGCTTGGGATAAGATCGGGATGGACAGGAAATTTGTGCGTGGTTATTATGCAGAGACTTGAAAAAAAATACCTGCATTTATGTATTAAAGGATGTTAATTTGCTCAGAGTAATTTTCCATAGATTTTATTGATTGACTTCAGGCTTTGAAGGTTTAACTGCTATGTCAGTTTGCCCGCTTTAATTTAGCATGTGGATGACTTATAACAACAAGCTGGTTTTATCACTTGAAACCTGTCCTAATTAATGATACACAAAAGAGGTGTAGAGAAAACACTTCAGGTGAGGACATTCCCTTCCCTTTTCTTTCAGCCTAGAAAAGCTGTTAAAACTTGGTAGCTTCAGTAAATTATTTGAAAAATTGTTAAATACATAGGCATAGCAGCAGCAACAACAACTGTGCGAAGCTCATTTACCTCCCTGAACTGGAGTTCTTGCAACAAGGACTGTTCCAGATTTAGAATAAGAAGAATAAATATCACTATGAAAGGTCTTCATCAGTGTCTTCAGCCTCACCATTTTTTACTGCTGTGATACAACTATTAAAGTGTACACAGGCTAGGGAGGAAGTACAATTTTTACAAAAGGAAAAAATAGGGATCAAACTTGGCTGGGATCAAACAGGGATACAATTATTCTGCCACTGGCTTAGCTTACGGTGCTGGGCAATATGTCGGACACCTCCTCCCTGTTTCGTTTGTCCATCTGTAAACTGTTAAAACAATTCTCACCCCAGCATCCAGGAGAAATCAATCATCAAGACTGAACTGAACCAAATAGCAGTTAAGTTCTTGGATGGAAGACATAATAGAAACACAAATATTTTTACTTGAAGTGTTATACTGCCCTCAGTGTGGACTCTGCTGGTGGTGATGTGAAACAATGCACATTCTCCTTGCTTTCAGGACAGACTGCGCTTTCACATTTTTTTCAGGGGATTATATAGTAATAACATTTTCTTTATCCTGAGCCCCTTGCAAGGCTGCATCCAGTAATAGGCATTGCAAAACCACAAAGTTTTTAACTCTGAGACACAACCCTGATTATTGCCTAGCAGCTGCCTTGCAAGCAGACCTCCAAGCACCTTTAGGGTGAGATACCTTAGAGAGATCCCTGCAATTAATGGATCTTGTCTGGCCCCCTTATTTGCACAGAGCAGCAGTATTGCCAATTCTAAGCACTTGACACAAGTGCTAAGCACTAGAGGCACAACCCTCTAAAGCAATCATGACAACGCTTCTGCTTCACAGATAACTCTGAGGTCTTTAAAGGAGGAACATACTTAGATTATCCCCATGCTCTACATCTGGTTTTGGTCACACTTTGAAACCTTCCTCTGAAATCACTTGAACTTGAGTTTTCCACTGGTTTTCTGAATGACAGCAGAAACTCTTGCGTAATCCCCTAAATCCAGCAACTGGGGCTTTCATAAAGAAAGATCTTGAAGCACTGCAAAGCACAACGTCATTCTCAAAATGAGCAACACCACCAAGTTCACCAGAAAGCAAGCACAGATCACCAAACTTGTTCAATATGGAGACCACCATGAAACAGAGCATGTCCAGAACACCCCTTGAAGGTATATTTCTCCAGCAATTCCACCACATCCTTCCAGGGGCTGCCCAAAGAGCCATGGTGTGGCAGCCAGCATAGGGGCTGACACACACCATTCAGCACAACAGCAGGTAAATTTACAGCAGCTTTTTTAGCAGAGTCTTACCACAGATTAAAAGACTTCTGCAGTTCTAGGAATTTTCTTTCCTATTTCTTTTTTGAAACAAGCTTCCACTTTATACTGAAAATGAACTAAAAATATTCCAGAGATTATTTTCAATAAATAATACAGAGAGACTTGTTCTGGATGTAGCTAGAATTTGAGCTGCAAGCTACAATAATGATGGCACTGCCTAACTTTCCATCAATGTTGTCAAAGAGCTAGAGGCTAAACAGACAGGACAACTGAAGTCCTGCCAGAAGTCACCCCACTGCCCAGTGCCCCTATTTCTGGCTCCCAGTGCAGTGCCCTAGCCAATTGGCTGCACTGTCTTCCCAGACACAAACCTGAAGACTCCATATCTGCCTGTACTAAAGGATGCTTTCCTTTCCTGTCCACCTTCAGCTACACAACTTGCATTAATCCAACAAAATGATTATTGTATGGCTCAAGCACAGAGCAAAGAAACAACATACGTGATGGCTTCCAACGTCTTGACAGGCCCTTTTGTTCAGAAATTTTCTTCCAAACCCTTAGGTCTGGCCATTCTTCAGTGGTGGCTTTGGCATGCAGAAAAGACAGCACATCATTTATCTGTAAGCTCTGCACCCTTCTCAGCTTTGCATGTGCCAAAGTTGCTTGTGGAGCTCCCATTGGTCCTGAAGATGCAAATGTCTATGTGACTCTTGGTTGGAAAAGGACAGAAAGAAGTCCAGGCACATCACTCTAAATAGATCTGTGGGTAACGCTTTAGCTACACATTGAACTTAGATTTAGTAGCATCGTTATTGCATGTAATGTTTATTTTATTAGGTTTATTTTATTAGTGTGCCCACAGCAGAATGCAAGCCTTGTCTTTGTCAACTCAAAAGGCACCCCACAAGAGGCTCTGAGTAGAAAAATATGGTGCACTTCATTTTTCCCTTTGGAAAAGCCAAGCAGATGCTGATGAGTGGAGAGTCACAATAAGTGTGTGTTTTGAATACAGTGCTAAGCTCCGAAGCTCAGCTGAGTTAACTTGGTGGGAAGTTGGGTTTAATTTGATCCTGCCTCTGAGTATTCATAAAATGATGCAATTCAGCTTTAACCAGATGAGTAGTATCATCAAAATACATTATTTAAATCCCACCCCCTCAGCCATGTGGCCAAATTGGAAGAAGTGTCACTTAAGTGTCTCCTTCCAGGCCAGGAAAAGATCAGTCACACTTTAAATTAAGTGTCTCAAGTAAGGATTTAATTTAGACTTAATAAGACAGCGATTGTACGTTAAATACCATTGGGTTATTAAAACCATATTCATTGAGGTTTTACAGCTATGTCAGGACAATATGCCATAAATGGAAAAACTGCTAACAAGGCACAGTTATTGATTCTGACAACATGTGCTAGATAGGATGCATTTGTATGTTCAATAAAAATAAGATAAACATAGAAGAAACACCCAGGAGCGTGTGTTCCAGAGTCTCCATGGACCCCTTCACCAAAGACTCAGAGCACTCAGAAACAACAGCAAAGTTATCCTCACTGTCTGCTTAAGAATGAGATTTCTCTCTCCTTTGTTGGAGGAACTGAGGCACAGAGAGGCCTTCAAAGACATTTTCTTAGGCTTTGCTAACAAGCTTTTGGGAGGGCAGAGATTTAAAACTCTCCTTATGCTTCTCCTCCTGTGCATTAACCACAGGACAAACCTGGTAGGGAAAAGACAGGGTGGATCTGAATGAGGAGGCTGCTGATCCCATCTAGCCAAGGACTCAAATGTGCCCAGACACGAGAGAGGACATTCAGTGGCATCCACTACGGCAGAACTCTGCTGAAGAGGGAGCGCACTGTCTGGGCAGACCCATAGCACCTCTGTGCTTGGGATGAGCGAAGCACAGCGGATCCTGGATGCGTTAGAGTTTGTGTGTAGGGAGCTGGCAATACCTCTGCCTGCACATTGCTGGGAACAATACTGTGTTTGTGTATATTCATTTACACACAAATATGCATATCTGTGTGTGAATGTGTATATATAATACATACACACACATATCTATACGAGAACTTTAAGGAGAGACTTTCCCACCGGAGCAAAACTTGGAAAATGAGAATGTTTATACAAAAAAACATTTCCTTTGCCAACAAGTTTCTGTATTTCCCTACTGTTATTAGAGACATTTGTGTTTAAATCAGAGCTCCCAGTGCTGCCTCTCCTTCCATCTGAGCCTACACAGATTGCATAAGCCTCTGTTTGTGGCATCATCATACGTTGCTATAGAGATAAGGGAAACGTCTGTGATGATGTCAAATCGCTCAGCCAGATAACTCTAATATCAAGATAGAGGAGAAGAGGGTCCGTAAACAGAAGCAAAGCATCATCTCCAGTAGTCAGTAAAGAGGAAAGGTAATATTATTTATAGACCTTTAAAGGTAAACAGATGTCAGCTCCAAACGAGAACGACTTGAAAGCTTTCTCTAGTGAAAGTCCCCAGCTCTGCTCCCACTTTCAAAGGCTTTGCTTCTTCAATTGCTCTTTTATTCAATGGGCACAATAAATTTGGGAGTAGTTATGCTGCTACTGCCATGAGAATGCGGCAACCCTATGAATACTGTGTCTCATCTTGTGGCTGTGTCTGGAGATGGGCTAAGGGCAAAAATGCAGATCCACTGTTCATAAGCAATATATATTGCTTCCATTCAGGACTTTAGACAGGGTTCAGACCTGGCAGCTCTGCAAGAGAACATCCAAAATCCCGATGGCAGGGAGCTCACAGGACTGGCAGGGAGGTAGAGGCATGACTGTGGTGGGATCCCCACTCCTGAGTCTACACAGAGTTGCCAGAATTGCAGTTTTCCTTAGAAATGAAAATATTTCTGGCTCTTGGAGGTGGAGCACCCTGATTGTTAGGCTTGGTTCAATGCTTACCCTCACTATCTGCACTGCAAGTCCCCGAGGCTGCACAATGAGGTCATCCCAGACCACATTTGGGATCATCTTGCCCAAGCCCCCAGGGGGAGGAAGTTCTGGCAAGCTCAGCATCTGAAGGCAAGTCTGGCTCTTGCTCCCATGGTCCAGGCAGTCCAGGCATTGGGGGACCAGTCCAGCATCTTAGGCCAGATCCTGCAACCCACCGGAGGAGGAGATGCAGAGCCTGAGACACCACCACTTAGGGCAGGCAGGATGGATAGGTGGGTGGCTGTGGTGGCCAAGGGAGTGGCATAGCTCTGCCTGCACCACACCATGTACAGCCATCCATAGCTACCATGGTGTGAGGAGGGTTTCAGGCTAGTGAGGAGTGGCTGTCTTCACATGAACCTTCACCATCCAGATCACAAAATAACTCAAGACCTTTTCCTGGCACGGGGTTTCATGACAGCAACAGCCAACCTAGCAGACCCGTGTAGGTGGATTGGTGGCCACCAGCACTAACGGACACACATGGAGCTGTCACAGACTAGCCCCTGCCCCGTGCAGGTAACACAGCCACCACCTCACTGCTTTGGGATCTCAGGCTTCTGCCATGATGCACAAACTTAGGAGCTCCTTTGGTCTGCGAGTACCAATCCTGGGGAAGCATCCTGGATCTTACACTTTATTTTATCTTGCTTTTCTGCCTACATCCAAGATTTCCTCCTAGCCTTTCACATCAGTCAAAACAGAAGCTTACATGGCAGTTCAAGGAAGCTTATCTGAAAGACAATTATATTTTACAATTTCTCTAACTAGGAGAAAGTAGTGGCTTGCTTTCTTTCTGCCCCAGACTGTTTAATTACCAGAGTATCGTGGAATGCCTGCATTGTAATAAAACTCCAATGTGTATCCAGGTACCAGGGGATTTATTAACTTGCACTCAACACTGGCAATCAGCAGCCAGGGTCAGATGTGCCTGGTGATGATGACATCATCATTTTTGGCAGCTCTCTCCAACGAGTGCTGAGTGAGGTAATGTCCCCAAAATTAAAACTGACAGCAGGATTAATAATGATAGATTCTTTGAGCCTTTTCTTTGTTTTTTAAATTGGTGTTCTATTTCTTCCATCAGAGTTTGCCAAAAGATCATCGTAACATTCACCTGGCATTTCAGCACCCTATCAGTAAGAGTGATAGGGGACACCAGCGAGTGTTACTGGGTGAGCAGGTTACTTCAGGATGGTTTGGTCGCATGTGGGCACTCACTGACTGTATTTTTTACTGAAGATGGGCAGGTCTCAAGGTTCCAGCCCGGTTGCCATCCTCACAGACACACTCATCTCTGGGTGTGCAACTGGAAATAACTCACAGGGATGTGGTTGTCAGCAGCTGAGTGAGATAGTGCCTTTTCCCCATCACGTTCACATCGATTTCAGTCAGAGGAAGGCTGCATCAGAGCGTGTACTGCTCTGATATACCTGTTGGTCAGGGTCATTGAGCCCAGAACACCTGGGCAGCACAGCCATGAATATTTTCATATTTAAAGTATTTTTTAGATTTTTTTTTTTCATTTTGGAGCAGGTTTGCAGGTAGTTTAGCCTGTCTGGCCCAGGAGGTTTTGCTTATTTGTTTCTGAAGTTTTGCAAGGGAAAGGGAAAGGAAGGGAAACCCGGGCTGTGGCTGACACCCTGTGATCAAGCTCCCTCATCCCAAGACCTCAGGAGCCACAAACCAATGCCACGAGTGCACAGCATACACTTCAGCCAAACCTGACCTGGTGCACATGGGCCTGCTGACACCAGGGGATGTGAACCTACATCTATTTAAACTGCTGAACCTGGCTTTCTTTTCATCTCCTGACATTTCTTTATGCTCTTTTACCTTGTTCTGCTCCTTCCCCTCTCATCTGCATTCTCCATTGAGACTGACATCACCAAACAATACAGCCTGAATGCAAGCCTAAGTTTCGAAGTCAGGTTTCTTATATGAGTTTGCCAAACTGACCAGAAGGAGACTTGAAAGATTAGCAAAGGCTGGTACCTGGGTTTTTTCCTGATCATTGTATTCTGCCACAGCAGCAGATGGAGGTGGCCATAGTATAGTCTATTGACAAATTAAATCCTCTGATGGTCGTTAGGCACTAAAAAGAAGAAACAGAAAATGCTAAAACTGTTTGGATATCAAATAGCTTATATTAAATAGTACTTACTATCACTAATAGTCACCTAGCTCAGATGAAATCCATCTCACCAATGCATTACTCTACCTGAGCGCAAGCTATAGTCCTGAGCACTTTTATGCACTAAAAATGCTGTAAAACCATTTTACTATATTGTCTTTGTGCATAAGTGGAAAGCAGAGTGCATAGAGCAGTGCCTTCTCCAGAGCAGTCAGGAAAAAGGCAGACCCTTGCAAGTCCTGCAGTCCTTGAGTTGTCCCCACCCCTTGCTCCATATTCAAGAGCAGAGACATACTGCCTCTATATTGCTAAGTCAAAATGAAGACATGGAAATCTGAAATAATGATGGAAGAAATGAGCAAAGTTTTGGTCATTGTTTAGTTTGCTAAGAGAACAACCCCACCTAAGATTTCTTGTGCCAGCTCTGACAAAGTGGCCAAAGATAAAGACAAATATGCCTCAGAGATGGAGCACAGCTGTTAAACTAACAGTGAAGGAGGGGGGAAGCTCACAATAATTTAATTAGTAGCTGTGCCCTTTCCATGTTTCTCCCTCCAATGCTATTGGTGAGAAACTTAGTTTGAGATTTTTAGTTTTTCCTATACAGATGTTGCCCTTAAAAAGTCTACTAATAACCTTGTAGAACTCCATTTCTCTAATGATGATAAAGTGCTGTAGTTAATTAAACCTCACAACACTTCTGAAAGTGTCAAACTCAACAGCGCAGCGACCTCATCACAGAACACAGCACTTCCAAACACGTGTTTGCGGGTTTTGCAGTCACTCACCCCCACCACACTCTGTGTCCATATCAGTTGCAAAGGAACCTCAGGGAAGAACATATACAAACTGACAGACGAAACGTGTTGGAACTGTTTCTACTGAAAGGTTTATTAGGATTTTTTTAAGCAAAAAAAAATGCCCTGTTGCCAGAACGAACGCATTTTGCAAAAATTATCTTGATTTTGCCCAAGATATTAACAGAAAGGTTTCTGAAGTTCAGGGTGGACTAAATGATCACTCTCAAGGAGAGGAGGGAAGAATGTGCAATCAGCCCAGACCCTGATCTTGAGGTCTGAGTTTTATATTGCGAAAATCTTGGAAAGATTACTTTTCGTGTCAGGGCAAAAACATCTCAAAATTGCAAAATGTGGTCACCAGACACAGTTGTAGTTTTACATCTAGTTCTATCATCAGGCCAGTTTAGATCTGCTTTATATTTCCCTTTCAGGTAGTGGAGTTGATAGTACAAGTAATTACAACAATAATGCCTCCAGTCAATACCTACCTATAACAACCCCTTCACACAGGTACCATAGCATATAGAAGTTTGAACCTACTTCATTAAAAAGTAAGCATGAAATTTGCTATTAATGCTCTGCCATACTCCCCATCTTTTCATTTTGAACTCTGAGAAATAAAATCAAGAAGGGTTCCCCCTGCAATGAGACAAAGGTGACCGCACAGTGGCTCGGGCACTGCCTGACTGTAGGGCGCTGGTCCTGAGGACTCCAGAGGAACATCTCTGCAGTAGGCACATCAGCCCATGTTTTTACACTTGGTTTATGCAGACTCTGATTCAGCACATTAATTGAAGGACAGTGTGATATTAGGGGAAAGAGGGCATCGCATTCACTTCCACGTTTGTTGAGAATCCAGACCCTTTTTGCCAAACCTCAGCCCCTGCGTGGAGTTTGACTGCTAGATTAAAAAAAACAAACAAACAAACAAACAAAAAAACTAGCAAACAAGAGCTCATCTAGGATGAAGAAGCTGATACAGAGCTATTTACAGGAACATGAATATTGGCAGCCAGGATTCACACAACCTACCTGGGAAGATAACAAAGACGCAAGAACTATCTTCACATCGGGTACCAGCTTCACTATTATTAACATTGTGGATCCTGTGGTGGTTTTCTTCACTCCAAAACCCACTAATTTAATGTACAGTACAGTCATTCTATGTGGGGGGAAAGAGAAATTCTTTCTTCCTTCCTGTTGGAAAACTCTTTGGCAGTAACGCTTGGATTGTTTTCTTTGTAAATTATATTCATGCTGTTTTCAAGATGTTTTCCTGACTTTATTGAAATTTGACCAATTTAACGAGTAATGTAGAACTTGTTTCCATGTTGAAAAACTCTCAGAGCTGCTTGGGAATAATTATTAAAACTTCCATGTGTGCAGCAAAGCCAGTCACTTTTGCAAATAGCAAAAAAAAAATTAAAATGTAGTCCATAACAGAAGGACATTGCTCTAACAATAGGCAAAGTAGTGCAAAACCCAAGGCCACCAACCTTCGGAGACCAGGGACTGCGCTGGCTCTGTGCCAGGAACATAACACTCACACCTGGTTTTCATGCCAAATTCCATTTTAAAAAAGTTTTAATCACAGATAAGGGACCAATACAAAGCCCTGAGATCAATGGAGAGGCTCTTATGGAGTTTAACAGAATGCGAATCAGGCTCCAAAGGCCTGATCTCTTGTACAGCAGTTAGGCATGGCCTAACTGCTTCAACCCCCCTTGAACCAGTCCTTTGGGGGAAAAAGGAACTGTGGTTTGCTGTAAGCCCTGTGCGATGCGGGTACACGTGACAGGTAGAGCGGACGTGTAGTCTCTGCATGACCCACACGACAGCTGCGTCTGGCCCAGAAAGGCAGTAGGTATCTGCCTGAACACTTTGGGTTGTGCTAAGTAGGGACGGATGCTAAACCTGAGTGTGCGCTTAAAGGTTTGATCGGCTCGGTGCCCACAGTGACACACAGCTCCATGCTCCACCGTATCTCCCTTTTGGGTTTGAGTTTTTTCTCCCACTGAGACCCTAAGTGTAGGGATTCCCCGTTGATGGACAGCTGCCAAGATTCACCCCCCACACTAAGGAATTTACTACCAGCAGCTACACAGCCGTTACTTTAACAACGCACTTCAGATGCCCATCTTTTGAAACAACAGTTCTAATGCTGTCCAAAGCAAACCATCAACTGCAGCAGCCTCCTGAAGTACCCAGCCCCTTCTGCACAAGCAACAATCGGTAGCAACACGTGTTCCGTGCAGCTGCACCAGCAGCATTAAAACCTCCAGCTAGTTATTTTGCATCATGTCCTATTTTAAATTGGTGACAGTGGTGCAGCTGGCTATGCCTTCATGTCCCAAACCCCCTCTGAGCTCAGCTCCATCCAGAACTGTAGGAGGGCACTGATTCCAGGGAGATGTCTGCACAGCAGGCCCTTGTCAGGGCGGTGGGAGATGTCCCTGCTGTTATTTAAGCGGGAAGCCAAAGACAACCCTTGCTGGTTGTACAGGCTGCGAGGAGAGCGCCATGCACGTGTAGTTTACAGAACTGAAATACAGAAGCTGACATTTTTATGACTTTCATAATCTTTCCAGTAAGCAGCATTGCCACGCGGTAGAGACCGGCTCTGCGCCCGTGACAGGTATGTGGAGAGACAGGGGCGGCGCGTTCGGGGAGCAGCTGGCGCGCTCAGGCACTTCTGCCAATCCTTCGGGGACTCTCTCCGAACTTTGATGCCAGCTTACAGAATGAACACTCACCAACTCGTGAGAGACATGAAAACCTCACACATTTCTTTAGCTATAGATTTTACTCCTTATTCTCCCTGGTGGCTAGAAACAGGTTCGTGGGGGCACACACATACATATGTCCCTTTCTCCTCCCCACCCCCTTTTGGCCTCTGAGGTCAGCTTTACAAGCAATATTCCTCTGCAGCTGCCTTTGAGGTCCTACTTTCTCCACAGGATTCCCTGTAACACTTACAGCCCTCATTGCAGATACAAGAAAAACACAACTGGAGGTTTGGGCAACCAGAATAAAGGGCCAGACATCTAAATCAATGGCTAAACAAGTGCATTTGTGAATTTATGGGCACTCCCTGCTTTTAGCTACTTCTGTTCTGTCAGTTGGCTCAGCGGCTCTGAACAAAGCCCTTGTAACACTTGCATTTCCTCAGCATCAATAATACATCCCGTTGGGCAGGCTGTGCCATGCCACAGTGAACTGAGCTGCACGGGGTGTCACACTGCTGTAAGACAGAGCGAGGTAACAAGACTAGATGGGGCTGTTGCAGCTGTAATGGGATCCAACGTGGCAGAGCAGAAGCTCTGCTCCAAGGGAAGCACTGTGGCTTCATCCTTCCAGAAGCTCAGATACATAAAGTGCTTTTTTTTTTTTTTGCCTCCTTCTTTTTTTTGACACCTAGCACCAGAGTACCTACATCTGTCTGGCTGCTACTAATTCAGGATACATTTAAGATGATATTCACTTAACACCTTTCAATCAAAAAGATGAGAAGCCTCTACAACCATTGTTCAACCACAGAGAAGGCTCTACAACCACAATTCATTGTGAGTGGCTCACCCTTGCAGGATGGGCATTCAGGGAGTTTTGATCTTCAAGAATTACTTCTCAGTGCATCATAAAGAGGTGAGGGAGGTGGAGCTGATGCAGAAGGTTACACTTCCTTTTCCCAGCAAACAGGGCTTGAATTTTGCAAGGAGCACAAAGAGATGGCACACACCCATTCACTGCCAGAGGAATTTGGCTGTTTCGCTGCCTTTGAAATCTGCCTGCCTTAATGCCAGGCAGATGTTGGCAGTACCTTCCGCTTATCCACCCAAGTACAGTGGGTGGATACCCCTTGGAGCAGGCAGCAACAAATCTTTCCCACATACGAGGCTGCAGGGTAGCATGCAGGAAGCCATTGCACCTTTGCAGCACTCAGGCCATGTGTTCACCTTAAAGCCTGAGCACAAGACTAAAAATAGATAATGAAGACAACTTAAAATGAAAAAGTCCTCTACCAAAAGTAAACCAGCAGCTGAATGTGCAGCATACCCTTAGGGACACCTCAAGTAGCAGAAAAACTAGAGCCATTTTCCCCCTAAGATTAAATCATAGAACAGCTTGGGTTGAAAGGGACCTCAAGATCATCTGGTTCCATTCCCCCTTCCATAGGCAGGGATCAGATTGGCCAGGGCCCATCCAACCTGGCCTTGAACTCTTCCAGGGATGGGGCCTCCACAGCTTCTCTGCGCACCCTGTGCCAGGGCCTCAGCACCCTCACAGGGAAGAATTTCCTCCTAATGTCTAATCTAAATCTCCGCTCTTCTAGTTTAAAACCGTTCCCCCTTGTTCTGTCATTATCTACCTGAGTAAAGAGTCCCTTTAAAAAGGGGAATTAAAGCAACACAGCCTCTAGTGTCTTCATTAAAAAGCAGCATTGTTTAAGTGTAAGTGGAATTTATATATTAAAAAAAAAAGGTGATTCATTTACCCTCCTTCCCTCCAAGGGCACAGGACAATGCATGGGTTGGAGAACTTTGCCTGGTGCTTGCCTACACTTCTCGCTGATGAAACTGAGGTGTGCCTGTGTTTGAATGGAAATGACATGTAGGGGACAAGCAAGGCTTAATCAGGCTAAGGAGTTGTGGGAAAGTAAATGCCGTCAAAGATGGAGGAGGACAGCAGAAGTCAGCCAAAACTGTCCCATTTCAGAGTCTAATGAGCATTGCTCTGAATTAGTGAAATATTGGTGACCTAAACAATTGTTAGACTTGTCACCTAACAAAAAACCCCAAGGAATTCTTTGATTTTATGCTTCACTGCAAGTTTCAACACACAGCTCTTTGCAACATGGTGTTACCGTTCTGGGACTCACTGAGAAATTCTCTGTCCACTTACAAGTGAGTCTGCAACGTGTCTCAGCTCTTAAGGGTGAATGAACACCATAACTAATATTTTCAGCATCCATTCCTTTAGCGTAACGTAAGCCTTTGAGAAGTTCAGACTAGGATGACAGAAACAAACACATACACAGTGAATTTCTTGGGTAGGAAAAACAACAAGACAAAAAAAACACCCAAAACCTTGAAAGTCCCCTAGTCCAGAAGAACATAATTCCTTTAAATACTTTCAGATTACAAACTGTTTATCTTGCAAGAAGCTTCAGAATTACTGTTTGTGTGCATCTGTCTGTCTTTGCCATGGCTATGTTAGAAAGATTTCCAGAATTCTTGAATACTAAAGAAAACACCTTTAGGCAAGTCACATCACAGCAGAGTCACAATTTGTAAAGTAGAACACAACCATGAAAACAGATATTTAGACTTATAAAGATCATCCTACCAATTGTATCTAAGAAGTGTCTCTTCTGCATTAGAAGAGAGATCATAACAATAAGTCACAGGTGCCTATGAACTTTTTACTATTTATTTTTTTTTAATCAAAAGTGAAACCAGCAAGCTAGGGGTTCACATTCCTTAGCATCCACTCCTTGCTAAGGCTGCTGTTAGTTGAGAAACAGCCTGGCACACATACAAGGACAGGAGTTATGCAAAAGGACTAGAAATGGTCTAAACACCTGAAGAAAGATAGTCTAGGTCACACCTGGGGGAATTTTAAATCTCTCCAAATCATAGATATCACAGGCAGCAAAAGCAAGACAGCCCCCTCCCCAACATATTTAGGTGGGAACAGGCATGGAAAGGATGGATCCTATAACCCTAATAAGCTAAATTTAAAATAAAGAAGCTGATAGCTGCTGAGAACTGCTTGGAAAGGGCCAGGAGGGTCTTTACCACTGTATCTCTGCAGCAAGGCTGGAGGAGAGGCAGATTCTCAGCTCAGGGCGGCTGTAAGCCCAGCACGGACACCAGTAGCTCTGCACATCTCTGCAGCTCCTGACTCAAGGAGCCAGCAAGCAGCACTGCCCTGGTTAAATTTGTCCCTGACATTATGCCTGGGTGTGGGAGGATGTCCTCTCCCGTTTGTGAGGCCCCTGGGTCACCTGTGAGCAGTTTGCAGTAAAGAGAGCTAAAAGTGTGTGGTATATATAGTATTGACTTTACAAGCTGCATGACAGGTTACTTAAGTCACCTGATATCATTTGCTACCTACAAGGCATTTCAAAGGTACCTGTCTCACAAAATCTGACTTTTTACATGTTCAGGAGTTTTTAATCTCTACGAGCATTCTGGTAAACAGAAGGGCTGAATATTTATTGCCAGGAGCACTTATGGAAACGTTGAGGAAGTCAGAGCCAGGACCAAAGGCAGATTTCAGAGGAATTCTCTAAAACACCAGCTACAAATGTTACAAAGTTCACCAGCACTTGCTGTCAAAGCCAAGCTGCTTTTGGGCAAGGCAGCATCTTGCACATAAACCATTTGCAGCTGTAAAAAGCAATCTTCCTTGCTCCAGAAAATATTCTTCTTTAAAAAAACAAAACAAAACAAAACAAAAAATTTTACAAACATTATCATCAAAACTGAATGAAAAGAAAATAAAGTGCCTGCAAGAAAGAGAAATTAATTTTTGCAAAATTAGTCCCATTTGTGCAAATATTTACCATCAAGCTTAATATTGCACACACATTCCCACTCAACGGTGATGAATGTACTCAAGCATATATTGTTATGCATTTGCCTTCAGTGTCTGAAACATTAACGATAATTGGCAGGAGAAAAGTCCTGATGCTTATAAGCTTTTGGAACAGCTGATAACCTGATAAACAAAAATGTTAAGGCAACTTCAGGAGCTAATCAAAACCCTGGCAGGTTGGGGAAATGTCAATATTTACAGCAAGCAGCCTTTCATCAGTTAATCACTTTTAACCTTCATAAACTAAGATACTACAGAGGACTTCAGGTTAATGTATGAACCCTCTATTCAATTAAGGTATTACAAAGGCAGTTACAAACAAGTAAGGCATCATGAAATGAAGTACAATTGAATTTATCAGGGGAAGAAGCAAGCCAAATAGGGAACAGAGAGCCCCAGTTTCAGTGTTTTAAAGGAAGAAGTGTTCTGTGTAATTCTAAAGAAACAGACTCAGCATTAGTTCCAAATATTTTATTTCACACATAAAGCACAGTACCCATACCCCTACTAATAAAGAACAGACTTATGCCAACTCTGGTGCATGCTTTTCTTATTGCATTATAGTTCATGAGAATTATAGTGCATAATTAAATAGAAAAACCTTGAACCTGGAATTATAAAACCGTCACCACAAACCAACAATTCCACTTGATATGTATTAAGTCATTTCTTTTCCTTTTTTTTTTTTTTTAAGGAAAGAAAAAGGGAATCAAAGAGGAGGAAAACGGGGGAAGAGAGAGAGAGAAAGAGAGAGAAAAAATTCTTTTCCTTGTAAATCATTAAAAATGCATGAAGGTTTAAAGCACGCCAGAACCAGCCTGTGCATTCATTTAGGAGACTACACATGAGAAAACCCACTGCATTAAAAGAAAAAAAAAAAAAAAGATTTTTCTAAAAACCGGTGTGGCAGGGAAGCCAAACAAGCCTTGGAGGAGACTGGTGGGGCGGAACTGCCCTAGGCAGGGAGGGGTTCCTTGTTCCCATCCCCTTTCCTGAAGGAAAGCATCAGGGGCCCTGAGCACTGCTGCATTCTTGATGCTCCAGCAGAGCTTTCTAAGTTTTATCTTCCAGAAGAGCTGATCACAATAACAAACATATGGATTATTATTCTTGCTGTTGAGTTCAGCTTCTGCCATAGAGAAACCTCCTGGTATGAATGGCTAATTTATTGAGCTACAGATGTGAGCTCTCCTTTGCTTGAGGAAGGCAGTATGATATAGGAGTTAGACAACAGGGCCTGAGATCAGCAATTGCAGGTTAAATATCTCTTTGACACTTCCTACCTCCTGAAGGCACTTCAGCTCGATGCTTTCCTGCCCTGTGAGAGGGAACACTTGCTATAAATGATGTCCCACCATGAGAATCCTGGGGTTTATGTAAGTACAGTTTATCATTATGAAACACCAGACATCACACAGCATCAGGGGATTATTTTCACCCTGTACAAAGCTGTGCTCCAGTGGGACAGGGTATCTGACCTTGATGTGTCATGCCGTAACTAGAGAGAGACGTCAGGAGAGAAATGGCTTTTATTGTGTGGAGCCGGTTCGTTTGTTTTTTTGAAGTTTTCTGCGTCATCCTCTTTAAAATTTTAGAGCGAATTTATTGCTCTTGAAATCCATATCCCAGGGGCCTGAGTCTGCTCAGCGTAGAACAGAGTACATGGGAAGCAGTGCTGCAGCTTTCCCCTCCAGTGTCTCAGGCCTGACTTGCAGTAAATGCTTGGAGATTATTTTTAATTTAAAAAAAAAAAAGTTAACTCCATCTCTCTTGGCACTGCAATGCCAGAAGATGCCAGTCCTGGTGCTTTTCCTTTGTACTGTGGACACAGCCAGCCTGAGACCACCGTTCCTTAGCTGTGAGGCACCTAATAAGCAGGAACGGCTGATCATCACTGGCAACCGCAGCGTTACTCACCATTAAATATCTGCAGAGGGAAGGTTCTGTGCAGGATGCTCAGCTCTCCATGTCCCCTGTCTCTTTGGAGGGCTCTGGCAGCCCAAAGTCCATGCTTGAGTCACCTGGTCTGTTGGTGATGCCACTACTCACACCCTTAAATTAGAGGTAAAATATGAGAAGGAATAGAAACACTGGACTTCATGGCTTATCACAAGATTTGATGTAACCTGCGATACGGAGACAGAATAGCCCACACATGCCTCCTGCAAGGCTCCTGCTGCTGGTCTGTGTGGCACCTCTTGTCCTGAGCTGCAGGGCCCACAAGTGTGATCCAGCTTGGGGAACCACCATAGCCTGGGGCTTTTCCAGGGCTGAAATTTCACAAGCCAGACAAAAGGGCAATCCCCTACTTCTCTGGTCCGAGTGAGAGTCACTGCTGCACCCTTCGCTGCTCCCAACCAGGCACTGCATAATACCGGCCCTGTTGCATCCCTCCTAATGATGCCATTTCCTACCATAGGCAGGAGGCAGTCGGGTTTCGCCTAATCAGCAATTTTCGAGCTTTTGATTCCCAGTCCTCCCCACCCCCTCTTTTTGTCAATATTCATTTTAAATGCTTGAAGTCAGGGTTCCTTTTTAGCTGACTGTGCTTTCTCTGCCTCACCCCTTCAGGTGGGTAGCTGACAAGTGACCACTTCATGCAGAAGGAAACTTTAAATGAATCCCAAAAGGAAGTATTTGTGTAAGAATGAAAGGGCATCCCAGGCTTCTGCTGAGTAATGGATGTGATAATAATTGTAGGGAAAAAAGATCCAAACAGTTGGGTGTTGGGGTCTTTTTTTTCCCCTTCTCTTTCTGCAGCCAGGCTTTTGATCAAAAGAGATAAAAAATCTGACAGTTGCTGGAGCAAGAGCTGCACTTTGATTCTGGGGCACGCAGGAAGGACAGTTGCCAAGCTGGGAATCAAGAAACTGGCTATTGCTCCTTTGAACTGTATCAAAAGCTCATCATATTTATTTTGTCCAATTAACAAGTGAATTTATTATCGGCATAAATGAAGGGCTGGTAGCCAGGACTGGGAGCAGATAGGAAGGGGGGCACTTTGCCAGTTAGAGCTGCAGTAACACACGGCAGTTCAGCGACACAGCTGCCACCAGTCCCAGCCACTCGCTCTTGGACCCAGCGAAGCCACCGCTAACCCAGCCGTGGGTCACTTTTCCCCAGAGACAGCCCCTTGTTCCTAACGGTCCGTCAGTTTTGACATGCACAACAATAAAACTGCAATCAAATGCCTTCCTCCTGCGCGCAGAGGCTGGGATCGGGTTCCCCCTGTATCTCTTACCTTCTACCTACCACTTTAAAGGGTTTGTTCTTGAATTGTATCTGGATATCTCAGAGTGGAATTTCATTCTTCTGGGACTTTTAAAAGTAGACCAGGTAAAGAATTAGCATGAGACAGGGAGCACACCGAGCAGCCTGCAGCTCACAGAGCTTTCTGTCACTATTGCTGGCACTGCGGGCGCTGCCCGGAAAAGATGATGCTCTCCAGCATGTGGGAATTACCTTGAGAAGCAATGGACAGCATCTGCCTACTGGCCACTCCTGGAAGAATGAAGGCAGCCTTCCTTCTTAGCACAGCAGAGGTAAAGATGTACTAGCTGAGATGAAGCCAGCATCTTCTCACCGAGAGTGGCCAAAATCCGATGTCTTGGGAAAGGGGGCAAAAAATATAGGAAGCATATTGATTTTTTCAGTACATTTGCTCCACATGGGCTGAAAAAAATACATGAAAGGGCGGATCAAAGCAGAGCCCACTCCTCAGGTCTGAGGCACATTTGTGCAGGACTGAATTCTGCTGAGTTTAGTGCTGTTTTGCTTGTGTAAAGGAAATATCCTGGAAGCAGAGTGAATGCACTCAGGAGTTAAATTAGTATGTTTTGATGTGGGATCCAATACAGCTGATCAATATATATCCTTGAACAAGTTACTGAGATTCAGAGCATACTCTAAACTAAGTAAAATTCTCCAGTTTTCTGCCGCATCCTGGTGCGTATACCACCCTCGAAGTGCTCAGGGTGTGGCAAACGCCAAAGGTGCAGGCATGCACTCACGAAGCCCGTGTAAACTGTTTAGAGAGGAGTCGTTACTCTGCACCAGAGCAAAGGCACTTTTCCTGGGATGCTATTAAAGGAATAAGCAGTGCCCTACACTTCGTCCATGCTTTCTGAATGAGATGTCCTGGCTGCTTAGCCGAGGAGACTGTCAACATGACTGATCACCCCTCACTGCCTCAGGAAAGGGCTTTTGTTTATATTTCAGGTAGACAGTTTTACTGCATTATATATGATCCTTGCAATTGTTACCACTATCTGCTTCTGCCCTAAATATAGCGTGAATGTACCTTGCCCTTACCCTGGTGTCACTTCCATCCTTCATGCTCCCACTCCAGGTCTCTTACACCGGCTCCAGAAGCGACAAATCAGTACAAATACATCACTGCTCTTCAGGGCTCGGCAGTGAGGCAGCAGCGTGTGCCTGGGACATGCCTCTCCGTTTGCAGGCATGCCGGGGAATGCTGTGTCTTGGAGCTGAACAGAAACTCTGATCCCGTGCAGTTCCTCTGAAAGCTTCCCATAAATATACAAGGCTTATGCTGACAAGCTTGCATTAGATTTATACCCCCAGGACAGAGCAGTCACTTGTTCAGTCATAGCGAATGTCCCCAAGTCCCTCGCAGATTTAGTGGTGGGAAACCTGGTAATGGGACAGAGCTTTGATTTCGCTGCCTATCAGATTTCACTGCCTTCCTGGGGTTTTGGGGAGGGGGTAGAGAAAGGAGAGGGAGGGGATTACAGGACCGAGTTGAGAGAGAAACCCTTGCTTACTTGCTTCTCTCAAGATCCAGCTCAGAAGCATCAGGGAGGTCGGCTTTAGGAGTGATTACGATCATACAGTGTCTCTCTGTACTTGTTCTCCCTTGCTGGTGCTCCTGTCAAACCAGCTCGTTCTGCAGGCCGGGAAAAACTGCATCCACCAACTCCAGCTTCAAGTTCAGCTTGTGCATCTGAAAAGGAAATGGGATAAATCCACATCACTCCCCCAAATAGAGTAAAGCCATGAGGAACTTAGCAAGCAAACCATGGTGCATCTCAGTGTGACAGGCTGAGCAAAACACAGCATGTTCTTCCTTCTCACTGTTTACTCTGTGCTTCTGACAGTGCCACAGACAGCAACTTGAATTTAAAAAAAGAACTCACATCCTATATAGATCCTACTCAAAAGGCATCCTGAGAGGAAGAGCCGTGTGCCACTGTGAAAGAATTGCTTTTAGATCCAAAGGACACCTCAGAGGAAAAAAAAATGGAGAAGCAGCAGCAGGTCAGCCTTGCTGCAACGGGTCGGATCTGTATGTCCATCTCCTGCCCAGCCTCGTGGCCCACAGTCCCTCACAGCAGCACTGGGCAGGTCCAAAACTGCTGTTCAGCTGGGCAGTTTTATATCAAGTCAGTGCCTTCCCCAAGACCAGATATGGAAACAAGATCCAACTTCTTAAGACTTTTGTGTACTGGAAAAGAATGAGCTCATGGGATCATCCAGTTGTCTATATGCTTATGGATTTGTTCAGCAATTATTCCACAGTGAAATGCAGTAAATTCTGGGATGGAAGACAAAGAACTGTCATCAGGAAAAAGTAGCCATAGAACACTGAAATACAGTTTATCCGCCTGAAATTATAGGTTTCAAGGAGGGCAGCAGTTTGAGTCTAGGTAGGACACAGAAGTTAACACCCTTCCTTTACTCACTGAACGTGGACAAGAATTTCACCATGCATTCACCATGGACCCAATAAGAACATGCCCCTAACATACCCTTGGTTCAACAGAAATTACTTCAAAGTTTTCCTTTGGACATCTCCTAACCAGGCACTGGCCCGGGCTAACCAGGATTGAGTGAAGGATCCACTGAAGTCACAGTGAGTAAACTGGAAGTAGACAAGGAAAACACTGACCATGATGAATTCAGTGGCAAAGCAGGAAAGTGCAAATGCCAACAAGTCATTTCCTCTCTGTAATTAAGGTTCCCCACAGAGACACAGTAAAAACAGGATGATCCAATACCTTACGGATTTCAAATTTCCAATGGTATTAGTGCATCTGAGGCACCCTCAGACCGTTTGCAGAAACAGTCCCGGTCTGGAAAGAAACTTCTTTCTTCAGGTGAGAGGATAGCTGTTTCATACATAACTTATTAGCCACTCTGCTGAATTGCCAATTACTAATTGTTTTGATTGGTGGCTCTTGAGTAACATCCTTCTCCCAAGCTTGCTTAGGACCAGTCATTCCTTCCCACCTACCACTGATGGATTCTCAGGCAGCAACCTCTGTTGCTCTTTCTTCTTTTAGAGATGTTGACCTAGCAGGCAATCATTTTACTTAACTTTTTGAGTTATCCTGCTGCCTAGATTTTTCCTTTTGTTATTAACCTAAAACCAAAATAAAACAACAACAACAACAAAAAAACCCCTGTTGACTGTGTGTCAAAAATAGCAAGCAGAGTTTTTTAACAAATGACCCGTAATGGCACACCAGTGACTGTGCTCTGTAAAAGATAAGGACAATCCTGGCTGCAGTTTAGAAATGCAAGCATGCTGGTGAGGGAGAGATTTCCAGCCTACTCACAGTACCATGAAATACAAGGTCATACTTCCTTTAAGCTAGAGTAGCAGGAAAGTATTTCTGTTTTCTCCAGTTTCTTCAGAGCAGTTAGCTTCACTTTTCCTTTGGTACGCATCCAGACAGCTTCACTGAGTATACACTGAGAAGCAACAGCAAATAAAAAATGTGACTGTAAGACTGAGCAGTAGGATTTACCATCTAATAATACTTTAAACTTTTGAAAATAACTTGATCAAGTCTCAATGAGACTCCTTTGAAATAGCAAACCATCTCTTGCATGAAAATGTATTCACCAGAGTGTAGTTAATAGCCAGCTACGAGATACCATTTTTACCACTGAAATTGCAGCTAATTCATCATATCTCAAGGGCTGGGTTTTTTACAGGTAACTTTCATTCCATCAATACACTGCAGCAACTCTGTACAAGACAGTCCTGATAAAACAGAATAGAGCCACGACTTGGAGAAATAAAGTGAGAACACGCACTCCGTGGGCCCAGAGCAAGACAGAAAAGCTGAACAACACAGGGTGCTGAGAAACTTAACCCCCCCTAAAGACGTAGCTGCAGAGCTCCCCCTGTTTTAGCTGCAGCTCATTAGCTTCCAAACATCTGCAAACTTCTCCCAAGAAGCAGGTGAACTCTGGTGTCAAGATCACAGCTATAATTGCAGCTTTTCCCTGCACAGGGGCTGCTCAGACTTATCCAGCAGCAAACAGAAATTAGACGAAGCAGCTAGTCCCGTAGACTCCTCTGCTGTCAGTACACATCGTGCGTGCCATCGAGGCAAGCACTGCGGGCAATCCAGAAATAATAGGGCAAACTTACAGTGGGTTTTATTTGTCACCGTCTCCTTTTTATGAACATTTTCTGTAAAGAATGGTAAGAGCGTGGTACACAGCAGCAAGTATTAAATGATAATTTTAGTGAATGATACCAGGGCACTCCTTATGCTAAAGTCAAATGGTGGTTTTAAACTGTGGAAAAATATTAGGATACCTCTTTAAAAAAACACCTCAAGCCCAGTAGAACAAAAAAAAATTATATATTCAGTTGCATTAATTTATTTTCCCTATTTTTCACATCATGATTAAAAAGTTAAAATAATTTGTTCTGATTCAAATTTTAAAACTGTCATGATCATCACCATTGGCATGAGATGGTGGAAAGCAGGGAGGGGTTTGAGCTGTTGTGCTGACTGCCTTGAGCACCTCAACATACACAGTTTTTGTCAGAAATCTTTGGCCCACTCATCACATTTTCTTGCTTGATTGACTTCTTTTTGCACTAATCATGCCCACTCCCATACTAACTGGGTGAACACAAAGTAGGCAAAAGCAGCAAAAGGTGAGGCAGACCACTCAACCTCATGCTTCAAGACCCCAGCTCTGCAAAGCAACTCCAAGCCTTGGTGCACGCCTACGTGGTGATGCTCTTCAGTACCTGCAGAAGTGGTGTGCCGAATCGGACTAGAAATTCAGAGGAGGGGATGTATATTGAAATGCTAAAATCTTCAGCCATTCTGGCATCCGCTGGGAAAAAAATCTATGGGAAAGGACCAATAAAAAATAAACCAGGGCAAGAGAATCATTAATCTCTCTAAACCACAGTGAGGGCTCTCTTACTGGAACTGCACCCTCTGGAGGATGCATCCCAACAGATCTGCAGCGATGTTCAACTCACATATTTATGTGTGTGTGTTTTATCACATGCTAACATGGGATTTTCTTTGATTTGTATATGGGATAAAAACCCCAAAGTTTCCATCAAACTTACGGAAAACCTTAATGGTGATTTAATGCAGTGAAATCTAGCTTGCCACAAGCCTGTGACAGGACTGTATTTTTTTCTGCCAGGGTTAGGTGCTCTCTGGTGCAGCAACAATCTCTTTTTTTTTTTTTCTTTTTTTCTTTTTTTTTAAAATGAAGAATATATTAATCATTTATGAAGCTGTGAAGTCTTGTCTGGACTCTGAACATTGTTAAAGGCACAGTGTAGGCAGCATGTGGCAGGAGAGGGCAGGGAGGCAGAGGAGCTCCATCCCGGAGCAGCCGGAGCTCTCGGTCTGTCTGAGAGCAACGTCATGGCCATGTCTGGCGCGTCTGCGAAACACATATCAGCAGGTTGGCCTCCGGTTTGTGTTCATGAATAAATTTCACTTTGCAAGAGCAACAGCAACAAAAAAATAAATAAAGAGCCAGCAACATCCCTGGCTGCGTAGGGTAAAGCTACTCAGCTTTCAGCTCATGTGCTTAATAACATCACCTAAGGCCATGCCGTGAACACGCCGTCTAGGGAGCCTTTTTGCTCATTTTTTTTCCCTCTGCCACATTTCATCATGCTTAATAATAAAATTCAATAATTGCTAGCGTGGAGATGAACCACTTTCTCTGGGAATAGCCCTGAAAAACCAGCAGAGACCTGGCAAGGTGCTACTGCACAAAAAGGAAAAGGAATTCCCATCCCCTTGTGCCCTCTTTTGAGCAATTGATATCCCAACACTTCGCATTTTACCTCGCTGTAAGAAACGTCCCTGTTTGGGGAGAAAGAAACCAAGAGGCAGCAGCTCAGCCTCGGAGTATGCGACTGACATATATAATCTAGATTGGCTTTCCCAGGCAGACCTTTGATTGAGGAGGAAGAAGAGCAGCTGGTCAAAGTAATCTGCTCAGAGCAATTTGCATAATTTTCTCCCCCGTTTCCTCCGGCATTGTGAGCGTGTCTGGAGAGGAACACAAGCGGCAGATGCTGCGTCGCTCTGTCACAGGGTATAGCAAAGTGGAGAACGTGGGTCAGAATTCATCTGCTAAATATCCCCAACAGGTTAAACAGTTCTGGAGAGCTTCAGTCACAGATCTCCTTTTGAAAAGCTTTTTCTTTTCTTTTCTTTTTTTTTTTTTTCTTTTTCCCTTCCCTGAGTACAAATGATTCCATTTCTCCAGCAAC
Organism: Psophia crepitans; assembly: GCA_013399095.1. NCBI lineage: Eukaryota > Metazoa > Chordata > Aves > Gruiformes > Psophiidae > Psophia > Psophia crepitans. The sequence continues at coordinate 682,968 of VWZZ01001264.1, forward strand.
TGCATGTTTCCTTTCACACTTGTGTGCTATTCAGAAAGATAGTCTTTGTGTTTCTTTATGGAGCTGGCTTCCAGGACCAAGTATTTCTTTCCCCTGCTTGGATGAAGAACCCATTACAAATGGATTATTTGAGAGCAGAAAGCCAGGCTTCTGGACTAAAAACGAATGTATATTTAATATCAAACACGACATTTTTAATTGTGGCAAAAAAGGCTAAAAACCATCCTCTAGAATTTCAGGTTTGTGTTGGGTCAGGGACACTGGAGGAAGTGGCAAACTGTGCAGCTGGCCCACCCACTTCCAAAACTGGTACCTAAAATCGGGCATCTGAATCTTGGTCCTGCTGAGATGAAGCAATCTCTGTAAGCAAAGGACTGTTTAACTACCCCGACTGGAGCTCAAACCCCACACTATGCTCCCATGGCTTTCGAGCCTGGCTCCTCGCCATGCCGTCGTGTGGGCTATGAGTAGGGCAAACAAACAAAATCCACCTACGAGAGATGTACGTGTAAATGCACCATCCATTGCTTAAATAGATGAGTCAAGCACTAAACAAGATTTTACTTTTAAATCCTTTGGGGGACAAGTGAACTGTTTCTTTAAGTATTCAAAAAGTTACTTCTCTCCAAAATTTTTTCCCAAGTTGCTAGAGGCAAATAATACGGTTTCCCTTTAACCTGGCCATAGGAGCCTAATGCAGCCTACTGCCTGGGCTAGGTGCCCAGCAGCCACATTTCCCGCCCCGAAGGACACTGTCTGCAGGAAGGCACGTGAACCACCTCCAGAGCCTCTGCCCTCGCCCTCTCCCTTGGCCTGTCCCACCTCTGGTGCCAAGATTTGCCTTGTGCGGGATATGACGAACTTATCCTGCATCCATCTGAGCTTCCAGCCACCTACAGAGACCAAACGCCTGCAGGCAACAGAGACCCTTGCTGCAAGCAAAGACTGTTGATTTTATCTCGTGAATGTCCCAGTAATCAAGTTTAAAAATCAGCTAGAAAAAACCTCAAACACATATTGTTCCTAATCTTCCCTCCTGGGAAGGTCCCCTGCCAAAAAGCATCCCCTTTGACTAAGGATGGGAACCCTCCAACAAAGGTAAGGAGGCAGCAGGACCTCCTTGAAACAGTAGTAAATATGGAAATAGATCATAAAATGTAACCATGAGCACAGACAAGAGTGTCTACAACAGGTAACACCAACTACCACACAGCATCCAAGGCCAAGAAGACTTTGAAGAATTAGGTTCACCCACTCTCTAATGCGACCAGACATCTGCTCCCTCCACAACCACCTGGGAAGCCACCGTCCCAGCAGAGATAACACGTGCTGTGTTGTGCAGTCACACACAGCTGCTACCAGGCTGTTATCCACCCTGACGTTAGATGCCAGAGTAGGGGCCAATATCTATTTTAGTCTTCACAGTAAGCCATGATCATGGTGGTGAAACCAAACGAATGCACCTTGCTCTGAATGGGGGTGGCCAAACTCATTGTGTCTCCACCACACGTCAGAAACAATCATAGAATCACAGAATGGTTTGGGTTGAAGGGATCTCAAAGATCCTGTAGTTTCAAGCCCCCCACCATGGGCAGGGAAACCCTCCACGAGACCAGGTTGACCCAAAGCCTCATTCAGCCTGGCGTTGAACTTTTCCAGTGATGTGACCTCCACAGCTTCTCTGGCCAACCTGTTCCAGTACTTCACCACCCTCACAGTAAAGAATTTCTTCATAATATCTAATCTAAATATCCCCTCTTTCAGTTTAAACCCATTCCCCCTTGTCCTATTACATTTCTACAGAAAAACAGGAGAGGTTCCCCTCCCCCCCCCATCTCCCACGCATTCCCTCACTTTCTAGTCAGGGCCATTGTTGGGGTTTTTTTGGACACAGACTGCATGGCCTGTGCTCCTCAGGCTACCTCCTGGGTCATGGACAGTGCTAGGGAAACTCCAAAAACTCAGGGATCAACCTCAACTGGTCAGGAGTTTACTGAATAAAGCCGTAAGTCTATCTAAGAAATTTGCATACAGACCTAACTTCTGAATATTTCAAAGTTGAGGACAGTTTATTATTGTTCTAATTAATTTCCTAAAATACACACAAGCCTGTACTCCACACATTGCAGAACAAGCTTGCAGCCTGACTGAACCGCCCAGCCGCAGAGCCAGCGGCTGGGAGCCAGCGTTTCCCAGTATTTCTACCCATATCTGAACCTGGCTGGAACTGGAACATCCAAGAGTAGAAACATTATGCTGTTTGTCTATCCCTACCATGACATTTTGTTTTTTTGGAGTGTCTGAAATCTGCTGGAGCAGGGTGGATTGTGCAAGGCCTGATCTTAAAGGCGTAATTAATGTTTGTTGGGGAAAAGTCATCAAATTTTTTTGTGGGATTTCAAAAATACTGTCCCTCCTCCCTCAACTCTCTTCCCTCTATGGATTTGGCTCAGGGGTTTTTAGAGGTTTTTTTACAG
>VWZZ01001264.1:688101-856627 GCA_013399095.1 Psophia crepitans
AAAAAAAAAAAAAGATAAGAACATCCAAAGGAATTGACTACAGCAAGAGTCTGGTGGTTAGCTGAAAGCTCAGGGCAATGAACTGCAGCAGCATTTCGCAGCACACTTGTATTTGTAATACAGAGAGCTGCTGGCATGGGGGGAAAAAAAAAATCATCTGGGCACTTGCATGAAGCCATTAGCAATTAATTCTTGGTGGAGTAGGATAACCAGGTTTACACTCTTAAAGCTGTAACTCATCAGTTCAGATTCTTTCCTGCTCTCTAGTACTCAGCTCAGTCCCCTCAGCTGCCTGGTGTGTTATGAAAAGCAATCATACCAATTAAGCAGTCCTATCAGTTCTGAACTCATAACATCGGACTACCCGCAGCCTGGCTCTCACAGACATCACCGCAAGCAATTGCGTGAGCTTAACTGTAAAAGTTACCTCTCTACAGCTGAGGCACAGGGACCACCATGTCAAAACTTGGCGCCCATTGCAAACACTATACTGGGGAGCTTAAACTACTATCAAGTTTCTCATCAGAAAGCTAGTAAAGTCCCTGAGAAAATTATCTTACCTGATGGCCACCTCCACACCAGAGGTATTTCTCCCTGGGGTAAGGAGATTGGGCTGACCCTAGCACTGAGATGTTATATCTGTGCCTTCAAAGCAGTGGTCTGGATGCAGTTCACTCAGTACTTTTGTATCAAGCTCTCAGTTAGATTCTACACACATATTTAAGTGAATTACTATATAACCCCTTTATTTTCTTTCTATTTTTCCATTCCAGAGAATGCTCATTGTTACTGGGTTTTTAAGCTGAGGCTCAAGGATCGCATTTGATTGCATAGGACAAACCATTTTAAGTGGTAAAGCTTAAGGATGGAAAAAATGAAAATTATGTAATTTAATAATGAACCGCAACAATGGAGCACAATCTTCCTGCGCATTATTGACAATGATCATCTCCGGCTGCCAGCACTGCTGGCTGTGAGGTTTCAAGACTTTCTCCATGCCAACGCAGACCTCACTCCTATTTCCAAGCTTTCCAAGTGCAAACAGAACACAGGCTGCTTTGCATTACAGGGGAGGCCTGCCCATTAGTTTTCTGTGAAAGAGTTTCACAGATTTTTACAACCTGGTGTGTGCATACAGGCGTGCAGCATCTTTCCTGAAACACTTTGTTGATCTCTGCACAAAGCAGACAAAGACGGGGATTTGGCCGCACAGAGGGCACCCTGTACACCTTGACGCAATCCTTGTGTTTCAGACCTAGCGGAGGAGGGTCTTTGCTCAGTACAGCCTGCAGCAAAGTGTTTCAGTTGGGCTGGGCATTTCTAAATCCAGCAGAAAGCCCCCTGCAATTAAGCCCTTTTGCCCCTCTCAACATCACATCCCGCAAGGTAAATCCAGCCCCTTGTCTTTCATTACCAAGTTACTCTGTTTCTCGTTCCCTGAATTGGCGTTTCGAAGTTTCTGGATTTGAACAAAGCCAAAGTCTCGGCTGAAATCTCACTCCACTCTGGCAGCCCCTGCCGTACTCCTTGTCCATACTAGGTGGAACCATATGTGGCGTGTGTGGTTTCAAGCCCACTATCGGCCAGGTTTCACATGCAAGCCTTTCAACAGACTTAAGCCCAGAGTTCTAACAAGCCTATGGATTTTACCTGAACTGCTGTCAGTATTTTGAGCTCTCTGTTGCTTTGTGGGGGGAATTTGCTGTCCAGCAGAATGTCAGGGTGATGCTGAGCTGCCCACAGTTAGCTGAGATTCAATGGGTAGGTCCTTCTGAATAAGGAGGCTCAAGGTTTGAAACTGATTAGGGAAAGGCTTCCAAGGCATATCTAAAAGAAATAGATAAAGCTGTTCATGACATGATGGAGACTTTTATGTTGGAGGCAAGTTGCCATTGCTTATGCGGTAAGGTCAGCTCCTCACTTTAGATGATCAGGATGGTCTCAAGAGAAGGAGAGGAAGACTATATAAAGGGATATAGGAAAATCAATTTTAATAAAATAAGCTATGGCCCAAACCTCCATCAGAAATTCCAGTAAAACTCAAAAACCCCTCCAAGAAAGCAATCTGGAGATTCAAGTAAATCAGATTGCCTAAACCATAGATTCACTTCCTTCTTGTAAAACATCTGTGGAGGCTTCTCGCATCCTGGCCCTTCCACCCACTCCCACATTCCAGCACCCAAAAAAGAAAAATGAGATCGGCTCTTAGGAGGCTGGCTAGCACAAACACTTGAGTGCCAGGTATGTGCAGCTGTATGCTTGATTGCTAATCCATCTGCAAGACTCGGCATGGATGACTTTTGTTTGAGCCTCAAGTAAGGATGGGAAAATGGGTTGGGATAAATAATGTGAAAGCCCTTGGCCTTTTGCCTTTTTTGAAAGCTGGCTGAATTGGAAACAAAAGTTCCTTCCAGGTTCTCAAACGCTCGGTTAGTGCCACCCATTTGTTTATGATGCCACTCTTTTTCCCGATCCCGTATGGGAAAGCAGCTTTTCTGCCAGTGCCTTCCCAGGCTAGCTGTAAGCAGAGCGCTTGCAGGAAAGCTGTTTTGAGGAAACATTAAGCCAAAGTTTTTGCATCAGAAAGGTTTGGTACAGGTAAAAATTCAGCGTTGGATAATGTGAGGGAACAACCTGTGTAATCTGGAGCTAAACTCTATGCGTCTAAAGGACTGGATGCACCAAGAGGGGATAAGCAAAGTAGATTCAACATAATCTACAAAAGAAATTTGAAGTTCAACTAAAAAGCCCTGCTTCGTTCTTAAAGGTTTATATTTTCTTGTTTCTTGTTCTGGCTCTGCCTCATCTTCTTCTCTCAATGGGCCATGGGTGTTACCAAGCAACATGGTAATACTTGGCCAAGGCTTTAAACCATGGGTTTTTGTAAACATCAGCGAATAAAATTATTTAACATCCTGCCTGAACATTGTCTTAAACCTCTGGGTACATGCTAGAGAATGCCAGCCCCATACAACTTACAGGCAAAAAAGAAAAAGGCTCCTTTCTGAGTTTTTAAGTCACCATTTCGTGCCAGATAAACATCTCAAAAATCAACACTTTTCAAAACTATTTTGCAGAAAGTGAGATATAGCCAGAGACAACCAGCCAGCGCCTGACTGAGGGTGAGACACCCACCTGAGCAACAGGAAACCAAGTTTCCAGACTGCTCGAGTTGAAAAGGCACCATGAGGCAGGGGTTTTGCCTACTAGAGTGAGTCCCTAACTGATGGGATACCATAATCCATCACATCTTGCACACTGGGACTGAGATTCAACCAACCAGCTCCCACCTCTGCAGTAATATTTCCCCCACTGCTGTCCCTTGCTCTGTTCCTAAATCGACCATATGAGCCTCGTGCCCTGGCTGTCCAAGAAGCCCTCAAATGCCAATGCATCTTCCTTAGGGCTTGCTCTCCTCCCAGCTGCCAGCCCATGTCCCACTCCCCAACTCTGAGACATGTTCCCTCACTGGTTTCACAAATCAAAGCCTGGAGTAGCTCATGCTGGAGGTCTGGGAGGTCTAATCCTGGCTGAGTTGAGCAAGTTTGTTTCCCAATCTGTCCCTGCTGCTTAATTGCACATGGCAGCCAGGAATGCTTCTCGATGAAAGCATGAATGGAGGGGGCATGGACCTCCTCTCCTGCACTCCATGCCCAGCTCCTGGGGAAAAAAGTCCTATTCTCAGCTCTTCGCTCAGGCTGCAAAAAGGGCACCTCTGCTCCAGAGAGCTGGCTTCACTGCCTTGCTTCCCTTCCAGAAAAAGACATCTCCAGGAAGAAATGGATTCATCACAAGGTGTTTAGTGGGATGAGCCGTCTCCCCTCAAATCCCAGGATTTACAATTTGTGCTGCTTCGGGGCTGTGGGAGGGCGCTGGGCTCACTCTCCCTTTCCATTTCACTCAGCCTTCTCATAGCAGGGATTATCCGCGTCTATCAAAGGGAAAGCTGCGGAGCAGACGTCTGCCTATTCTTCCTGAGCACTGAGCCTGACAGCCGGCTTTTCAGCCCTGCTCCCATTACCAGCTGCCCTACAATGAGGGAGCTAAACTCCACACAAGGCCCACATGGAGCTCCAGAAGGAGCTGGGGGGATGAAGGGTGCGGGAGGGGAGAGGGGGAAGCCGGGTTGAGTGGCGCAAGGGAGAGAAACAACTCATGCAGATGAGGGAGAGTTAATCCTATTTAGCACATGTATATTATCAATGAGTGTGTGTGGTGGGGAAAGGCAGGGGGGAGAACCCCCCACTGCAGGCAGGCGGAGGCAGACAAAAAGGTCATTCATGTGTGGCTCACAGAATTAAGAAGGTACCACAATCTGCTGCTGGTTTGGCTCCAAATGCTTCTTCGTATTCAAATCAAAGTCCCTTCCCCCAACCCAACCTGCAAAACTTCCTCATTTCCCTGCTCCTGCCTCACTGTGCAATTAATTACCCGTCTGAGTTTTACCTGCTATCCCTTCTGGTGGCACTGAGGAATGAGGGGCAGCAGCATTTCAGGGCCAACTCAGCACCACATCCCAGGCCTCAAAATTTCAACTTACGTTAAGATCCAGGCTTCAGAAGTTTAACAGTGGCATGGTCCACCATGCGTCCCAAGCGTTATTCCAGAAATGGCCTGAGAGCTCGGGAACATTTTGGTGGAGTGGTTTGACCCTGCACCATCATGAGCTATGGCTTTGCAAAAACATTTTGAGTTTGCAGAGTTCCTCTTTGTCCAGTTTTTAACCCAAGCGCAAGGCACCAAGTGACTTTCTACATCCTTCCACCTTGGCTCTACAGCGTAACTGCACCTTTCCCTGCAAAGTCTCTGCTTCCCTGAGAGCCGATGAAAAGGAATCCAAAACTCAGGGTTCTTTTAAATAACAGTGTGGGGATGAAAGACCAGGGCTGGAGTAAGTAATTTGAAATGCATAAGAAATCTCAGGCTTGAATCTACAGGCTGTCCCTTTAGAGAAAAAGCGAAATGTATTTTGGACAAACCACTTGACTGCTAATGAACCACAAACACAAACATTGCTTCTTAATTTGCATTCAGTGCCAGAGGAGACCCACACTCCCTCTAATGAGCACTGCCAGCCACCCTTTTCCAGGGAGAACTCCCCAGTCGCCCAAAAGAAACCAGCAATTCCTCCGGGGCCTCTGCACTGGCTAACTCCAGGCTTTGGCTGGCTGCTTGTGCTGTGTTGCATAGCTCTCGCTTCACCCCCCAGTAATCTCCTTGCCTTCTCCACAGGAATCAGGGATAGAGGAGCTCTCTCCTCCCCTACTGTACATGCTCATAGGTTTTAATCCAATTAAACCGTTCTCTCTCCTAGACAGATTCTCTTTTTTCTTCATTTGCTTTCAATAAAGAAGCATCATTTGCTTGGGAGCAGTCCAGGGTTGCAAGAACAGGCCCTTTGCTTACATGTGTCACTTACAAGTGGAAAACTGCAAACGAAACTTGAGGTTTATTTTAGGAGGAGGGTGGAAATGGCCTTGTTATTTAATTTTTTTTTTAATGCTTTTAAAACCTTATTAAGCAAATTAAATTTCAAGAGACGTCTCACTCATTCTGGGAAGTCCCTTCCTCAATCCCTTTCTTGTACCAAATTGGTATGTCAGCACAGGCGTGCCCATTGCCTGGCTCCCGCAGACCCATCAAGCATCGATTTTGACACTTAACAGAATTAGAAATGCCAGCCATCCAAACCTTGATGGCTTTTCACAGGGAATGAGCACTAACCTCCATTAGAAGGCTTCCTTTTATCACATAGATCCTCTTATAATTCAATTTGCAGTGAAATTCTCCCCCATCTCTCCAAACCCTGCCAGCTGCCAGCCCCATTCCTCTACCGCCAACACTTACTCCTCAAACAGACCTATATCCAATCCTCTCCGCAATTTAAAAAATCATCACTTATACCAGCTTCTCTCTGCTGGAAGGAGGCCACAGTCAATAGGTGAATCAGGTCTGTGCCTTGTAGCCCTGAGTAAATAAATGTTGAAAAGAGGGTGAGCTGAAGTCCTCTGTAAATATCTCTTGTGCCAACCTAATAAACTTAACGTCATAATGCAGCACCCCTAAGTTCCTTGTAAAAATGTGCCTGAAACGTGCGGATAGGGGTGAAAAACCCAAATATTGTTGGTCTGCAAACCTCCAGCCCTCAAGCAAATAACTATCTGTACAGAAACAAAGTAAGGAAACCGCAACTCAAAGGTAAGTGGAATTGCTCTTGATGTGAGGCAGTGTACTGCCTGGGTTTGATCCAAAAATTAGTCAAGTTCTTCATTTAACTACAGGGGGTGGTTGGATTAGGTCCCACTTGGCTGATGTGCCAGGGACAGGAACGTGTAATTCCGTATCTTTCTCCTCCTTTTAACTGCTCTCAGACTCTTACGGTATTTTACAAATCATTCAAGGACTTGATGGGTTAGCAGGAAATTTCCTTTGTGCTGCCGTGCCAGAGACAAGGAACAGACCTGGTAGGCAGCTCTTCTCCATTTTACAGTATCCGAGATCCCCATTCAGCTACAGTAGGGGAATGTATGCACAGGATTAAAAATTATCCATGATTACAATTTAGAGTGTTATAAACCACTCAGCACCTGGAGCCCTAGCGAGGTGATATTTAAAGATTAATAAAATAAGCATTTGAAAATCCACTTTCCCTTTGGTTATTTGCCAGGATCACAGTCCAGAGTACAGCATTTCCTGTGCAAGAACTGGTAAGCTGATTAACAGCTAAAGGAGATCATTTTTCTGCACTCCCTTCAGCATGTACAGTACATACCATATCATCAGCGTGAATAGGGGGAAGCCCATCCTGAACCTATATCTTAATAAAAGAAAAGTCATTCTGGAGACTGTGTTTTAATCGTTACTGAAGGGAAGACTACTGTGCAGATATTTGGCCAAACTGTCTTTCCATCAATTTGGGATTAGTTCCATTGAAAACTAAGGAGTTACTTGTCTGATGATGATTGGACTTTCATTAAATACAGGTTTTCATGCTGAATATGTTTTTAAGCTTTGATCCCCAAGATTGAGCATATGCACTTAACTCCATCCACCCAAGTAGTCTGTTTTGGTCTGGTGTTTAGGATCTGGTTCAAAATTCATTAATACTAGTGTCCGCCTTTCTACTGGCCTCAATAGACTATGGATTGCATCCCAGTTCAGGACACCTCTTCATTTGACACCGAAGACTACTGAAGTGAATTAAGCAATTCCCATTGACACCAATGATCTCTGAACCATGCTCTTTTATGTCCCGCTTTATCTTAAAAGCATCTGAAGAAAATTAAATCAAAAACAGGGCACCTTAGCAAGGTAAATGGCATTTAAACTGTAAAAGACTAACCTCTTAATCTGTACATGTTTGGGTAAGGTTTCTGGAAGCTAAACACATTTCTCCCTCCCATAGTGTATTTTTTCTCTTCAACAGCCCATACCACTGTTTCCACTGGAATGGGATTTGGCGTTCAGTGAGATTTACCCATACAATTTCTCAAAGTACAGACAATTGTTGCAAATGGTGCTACCCATTAACAGTAAATGCTCTCACTGTCTCCAGCTCTATAAATCTCTAAACATTATGAAGAGCTACTCCTTAGCTCCTCCCATGAGAGATTAGAGATAGGACTTTTGTAGACCCAACTAGTAAAATAAAGATTTTTTGCTTTCTCTTCCTTTGAATAGCTGTTTATTGCACAGACCTGTGGAAGGTAGGGGCACTCTGACCTCAACAGTTAAATTCTTTACCGTATAGAATCATAAACTGTTTTGGGTTGATCATCTAGTTCCAACCCCCCTGCCATGGGCAGGGACACCCTCCACTAGACCAGGTTGCCCAAAGCCCCATCCAACCTGGCCTTGAACACTTCCAGGGATGAGGCATCCACAGCTTCTCTGGGCAACCTGTTCCAGGGCCTCACTACCCTCACAGCAAAGAATTTCTTCCTAATATCTAATCTAAATCCCCCCTCCTTCATCTTAAGGCCATAACCCCTTGTCCTATCACTCCATGCCCCTGTAAACAGCCCCTCTCCAGCTTTCTTGTAAGCCCCTGTAGGCACTGCAAGGCTGATATAAGGTCTCCCCCTGGAGCCTTCTCTTCTCCAGGCCAAACAACCCCAACTCTGGCCAACCTTCATAACAGAGGTGCTCCAGCCTTCTGATCATCTTTGTGGCCTCCTTTGGACTTGCTCCAGCAGCTCCACGTCTTTCTTATACTGAGGACCCCAGAGCTGGATGCAGTACTTCAGATGGGGTCTCATGAGAGTGGAGTAGAGGGGCAGGATCACCTCCCTCAGCTTGTTGGTCACGCTGTTTTTGGTGCAGCCCAGGAGATGGTTGGCTTTCTGGGCTGCAAGCACACATTGCTGGATCATGTTGAGCTTATTGTTTATCAACACTCCCAAGTCCTTCTCCTCAGGGCTGCTCTCAATCCATTCTCTACTCAGCCTGTAGTTGTGCTTGGGATTGCCCTGACCCATGTGCAGAACCTTGCATGTGGCCTTGTAGCTTCCCTTGCACTCTATATCAGAGAGTTCCCATGAAGGAAATTCACTGAGGAGACCATTTTGAACAATTCACATACAGTGTTGTTATTTTTTACATGATTCTTCCAAATACTAAGACAATAAATATAAAGCTCAGGGGTTCCTGACTTACAGACTTAGTTTTAAAGTGTTATTTGTACCAGTGACACAAGAGGAACGTACACTCAAGACAAAAATAGCAGAGCCAGTAAAGGATGGAGTAGGGCATGTTGCTGCAACAGGAGGGTTTACCTGAATGCTGGTCAATTAAATGCCCCAGAGAAAGGGAAAGTGTTCCTTTCCTTTGCCCTGTTTCTCTTTATGTTTACAGGCCAGATCTTGTTCTCACTTTCCCCCTGCCAACCCTCATCACCTCCATTGGCTTTCTAGGAGGGCCTTGAGATTAATGCCCGTGTAGCAGAGCAGATTTAAGAATTACTTTATTTCAGTGGAAAGGTCTTGCTGTTACTTTAAAATATGTCCTTCTCTTTTTGTCTGACATTGCAATTAATCAACTCTTCCACCCACTCAGAGCCTGTCTTCAGAGTTTCTCTGTCTCTCACTTTCTTTTACAGATGAGGTTTTAAAGCCTGCCAGAATTTATGGAGGGAAGCAACATGGTTACAGCCAGGACCTCAGCAATCAGGTTCAGATACTCTCACAGCACGTCTCCTCCTCACCCCCATCACAAGACTGATCAGTGGCTGGTGCCTCTCCCTAAGCATACAGCTGCTCCTGCATCCATACGTCCACAGAGAGTCTTGTACAGCGCCAGGTCCCGGCTCTGCCAAAGAGGAAGCAGACCTATTTAATGTGGCAGGTTTGAGGAATTTCAGGGCTCCAATTAGCATAATTAACTTAGAGAGTCTAACAAAGGGCACTGTGCAACCTGATGCCTCCCAGCAAATCAGCCTCACAGACTCTCCCCAGCCCCCAGATCTGAGGCTTCAAGGAAACCCAAGAGGACCCAGCTGGTTTTGGGGAGGGGGCCAGAACAAGGGGAGAGGGGGAGCAGGAATCTCAAAGTTTTGCTTGCGATGGAAGTACTTTCTGTCAGCAGAAGTAATTTAGCCCTTTGTTTTTAACATTACTGTCTTTGGCTAAGAGTTTTGGACTCAGTCTGTCTCACACTATCCAATAGTCAGCTCCACTATCCAGGAGCCCAAGTCAAAACCTGGGCGCAGAGTTAATCGTTCCCAGCTGCAGTACTGCACTCAGGCCCAAGGTCTGGTTCAGATTCGTCACCGAAGAGTCCTCTACAAGCATGAAGTCACCACTAGATATTATGAGTGGGGTCATGTATGTATGAGGCTGATCATGGAGAGAAATAGGGGGGGGTTTGTTTGTTTGGCATATGTGTTAGGAAAAGGGAATCGGTAAAGAACAATGTAAATGTTATACCTTCTAACTGCAGGCTTTAAAAAATTAGGCCTGGTTATTTATTTTTTTGGCAAAACATGTCTGTTTTTCCTTTGTCAGTAGGTGCAAGTTGATTTCTGGAGCCAAAAACACCTCTTTTTGGCTAAATACGTGTTTCTTTTTTCTTTTAGTAGCACACCCTGGAGGAGTATAACTGAACTTACATAAATTATATGCAGAGGAACTGGGAGTTTAGTGAACAGAAGACTCATGGAATTCACTTGATGTTGGCACATTAACACACTTTTTCCTGTGCACTGAAAGTAGGTTCTGTAGTTTTCTCACAGAAAGTGGGAAGGGGAAAAAAAAAAGAAGAAAAAAAAAAAGAAAGAGAAAAAGAAAACTTTTAAGGCTCAGACCTAAGGACTAGGGGGAATGGCTGCAAGTTGCGCCAGGGGAGGTTCAGGTTGGAGATTAGGAGAAATTTCTTCTCTGAAAGAGTGGTCGGGCGTTGGAACAGGTTGCCCAGGGAGGTGGTGGAGTCACCGTCCCTGCGGTTATTTAAGGAAAGGTTAGACGCAGTACTGAAGGACATGGTTTAGTGGTTAATAGGTGGTGGGGGGGACGGTTGGACTGGATGATCCTTGAGGTCTCTTCCAACCTTAATGATTCTATTCTATTCTATTCTATTCTATTCTAAGGGTTATACGAGTAGTTTGGTCATTCAGTTCAGTCCCTGTGAAATGACATTTGAATGAACCAAGACCAGACAGTGTCAAGGTAGACAGCAGCAATCTTCACATGCCTTCTTTGTTGTATGCTTAGTTAATGCTTGTAAATAAATAATTTCATGATAGCTTTATCTTGAAATAAAAAACAGAAGTACCAACAACCTGGCCCTCTCAATCTTTCAAATAACAAACTCAAACCCAAAATTGGCAGCTTGGAGTAAGTGAAGAATATAACAGGCACTGAGAGAGTAGTATCTATGCCCTTCGTAATAGCACGTATTTCTTCATTCCCTCTGGTTGTTTGAATACTGCACACTGGTGACTGGAAGTCTTTTTTAAAGCAGAACCTGGGTACATAAATAAATGTGTGCTGACTTGTGCTGATGCTGTTCCAGCATTATAGGAAACACATTTGTTTATCAGGTTTGATTAAGCTTACACGATCCAAGTTCTGCCAGAGTCAGGAGTGCATTGTACACACCATTTGATAAGAGAGAAGGATGAGTTATGTAAACACCTAGCAACATGTGAGGGAGATTTACTCTAATTGTTTATGTGCCTTTGTGGGAAGATTACAATCATGTTGTTTCATTAAACAAAACAGTTGTACAAGTTCTATAAGACAAATTGCCTTTTGCTCTATTCACTTGCAAAGGTCATCCTGTTACCACTGATTAGCACCAGACAGCCAGTCATACTTTGGCAAAAGGCGAGTTCATTCATAACAGGAATGCAGAGTCTTTCTCAGAATAGGTTTCCCAGTGACTGACTTGGCAAAGACACAACGTAGAAAACACTTCTGCCCAATATCAAACATTCACCTTCTGACAGCTCCAGAGGACATCTATCCTTCACAGCGGTGCTGAGCACCGCTCAAGCCTTTGGCTGCATCAGAGCCACAAACAAATATGCAGAGGTGAAACGTAAGTAAATCCTTTCCAGATATTGCTAACCAGTTAACCTCGTTAACTAATCACCAAAAGAACTGTTAAAGTTAGAGAAAATACAGCAGCAGAAGCAGCTGAAGTTCTACTCCAGGTCTGTCCTAGTGCTGGAGAAACCTCTTCCCAAGTCCTCCTCCTACACCCCCATATCACTTCATTACAGGCGGCCCAAGGAGCTGTCATGGACTCTCTTAACACATACACACACCACTCCCCAGAGCTTGGTAGCTCTCTTGCTTTGTCTCTTTGATAGGCATGTAGGAAACAAATGAGAAGGAGAAGATGTCTGAAGAGTCCATTAACATTGTTAGGTTGGATGCGTTGACAATAAATCGATTCTTTTTGACATGACTGTCGCAGTAATGAAGGTACATTTCTGGATAACTCTTCTTAATGTAAGATAAGATATGGATGTCCCATGTCTTTCTGACATATGTCCAGCATATCAAACAGTGGCATAAGAAAAGGTTGTTTTGTTGATGTGCTAATCAGAGATAAAGTTTAAGATTAATGATGATGGGTGGTTTTGTCTGTCATATTTTTTGAGAGATAGAGGTCATACACTCCTGGGGATGGCAGAGCTAATGCCCTACCTCAGAAATGAAAATGAACACCCAACAAGACCCATATTAAAAGGTCCCTCTTTCCTCTAGAGATGAAAAGAATCAGTCAAAGGAAAAAAATGCCTAAACTTCAATGTCATGCTACATTTCTCCACTGTTTCTGAGGTTCTGGCATTTGAAGGAATCTTTTAAGGCTCTTTTTTTTATATGTAAAATATATTTCTAGTACAGTGAAGAAATGTATATAAGGGTCAAAGCGGTAAAAGGAGAAAAAGAAACAAACAAACTAGTAAGTACCCAGGGAAGGCCATGGCTGCCTCACACAGTAGAAGGGGTAAGCCATGTCCTGTTGATGAACTGACCTTCTTGCTGATAGCCTGGGAAAGGATGAATGGAAACAGGAAGATCTTTTCCTACTCCTAAACATACACGGGCCTGTCACTCTTCAGTTGCATTCTGCTCTACGAAACAGGGCACAGCCCAGTGCTGTCCCATCTGGTGAGATCTGGACCAGCTCTTGAGGCCACAGGACCATTGCACACCTTTCTTTAGCTGGCTGTAGGTGTCCCTTGGCAATGTTGTGCCCTAGTTTGCCTACATTTAAAGCTGATGTAATACTAATACCCACTATAGCACACAAGCTCTAGCCTATCTTGTTTCTTAGGTGAGGTATTCAATTAATATTTGGTGAGACCTCAAATCTGTGGAGAAAAGGCATTATTACCTTGAATCACCTTGAAGACAAGCATAATTATATTGTTAGGATCAATAACAAAACCCTTGGTAGTAATAAAAAGCTTATTTTTTTTCTGCTTCAGAGTATTGTTTCAGCTATGGAGAGAATTAACTTTTAACTGCTTTGAGAATAAAGAAAGAAACAAACAATTAACTGCCTTCAATTTACTTAGCCAAGTGATGAAGTCATGCAAAACTATTTTGACTGGAGATAGGCAAAAGCCAAAATCTTGAAGATTAACGCTTCTAAGTTTTGGGATAAGTTCAGGCTCAAATCCCAAGGTCTGAATTAGCCACCGGTGTTTTGGTTTTGCATCTAACCTAAAATGGGAAAAGGAACAACAGCTCATTAGAGCAAGTATTTCTGTGATGCTTTTGCAAATTGAGATAATAGAGCAAGATGTTTGCTGCTGTGCAGCCAAAATCTACAGAAACAAAGTTTGCAAGATTTCAGGCTTAAACCTTAAGCCTAGTCCAAAACTTGACTCCCAAAAAGCATCAATCTTTCTCTACCAAAGACCATGAAATCTTTTCTGGAAATTGAATTTGCTGTTTAAAAGGCTACATTTTGAACCTCTTGACTCTAACACTTATGTTTCTAAGCTAACTTGATAGTACTGGAACTGATTTAAACAAATAGAAAAAGAAAGGCTGTTAAAAAGTATCATGGTTTTTCCTTCCAAAACTTTTCACTTTGAAATATTTAGGGTTATTTTTTAAGCCTTTTTTTTTTCCTTGCTTCTTTTTCTCTTTTTCGCTAGGTTTTGACACTGAGCATGATGGAATCACTGAAACTTCCCCATTTTTTTCCCCTCCATTTTTACTGACCTTTTACCAGATTTCTTTCTGCGGCTTTTTTCAGTTTCTGTACGGTTGAAGAATTGTGAAAAGAAAAATAAACACAAACCCCACAACTTTAAATTTAGGAAAAATTAAAAATTAAGGAAGTATAGAGGGACTCATTCCAGAAAGATATGGATGCTGTTGCATTCTCTGGCTTCTTCATCAAAGTAGGGTGTAAGGGGCCTGGTATCCAGTGGGTATTTTGGGTTAAAACCAAATTTCTTGTACATTGCTAGACTCAGGAACGACACCGTTTTACAATTCAAAGCATTCTAGACCTCAGCTAAAATATTTTGGGTTTATCGCTTTACTATGACATCCAGGAGACATAAGCCCATCTTGCCAGTCTCCTAAAATACTAACCCTTTCTGTTAACCCATTTCCTCATGAACAACTTGCCAAGCCACACACCAGCAGTAGCTTTCACACACTTCCACAGCAGCAATTGCCATTTGCACTGGTCCTGCAGTACCAAATCCTTGAACAAGGCTACTTTCCATTCAGCTTTAAGACTAGGGATTCATTCAATACAACTACAACAAACAAAGTAAATAAATGAATAGCAGTCCAGAAAAACATTGCTAAAGAGTTAAACATTCTGCTAATGGCAACAAGCCTCCAAAGCCACTTAGCAAGATGCTTTTCTTACCTCTCAAAACAGCCCATCATGTAGGGTTGAATGGCAGGAAGAGAAGTTGGGTTTAAGGAAGTTCTAAAAGGGGTTGCTTGCAACCAGTTTGTATCATTCTACATCGTTAGCAATAATAGGCAGCTGTGGTTCTTCCTTCCCTCATGGCTATGCCAGCTCCAGACCCGGTCCTTTGTGCCTCCCTTCTTACTGCTGACCCAGTGAAGACTCTGGGTTTCCTCTTCTGTCCATGGTGGTTCTTATGGTCTGTAACATGCTGAGCAAAACAGCTAAGCATGGGCTTAGCTTCTAGGCAATAGGGCCACTAGGACTACCTGCAATGGCAACCTTTCCACAGAGGTGAGATAAAACACAAATTTAATAGCAAACTGAGACATAGGGCCATATGTGACATCTCTAAAATCTCAGACATTGTTCTTACTAGAATCTGGCCTCAGATCATAGAAGTAGGTTAATATTAGCCTGTTCAAACAGATTTTCAGTCAAGATCTCACTCAGAAACAGCTAGAAGAAAAAGCCAAATTAAAAACGTACTTTTATTCCTTAGGTTTTTTCCATTTCAACCTAGGCCTGAAACCCTAGGGACAGGTTCTGACCCTAATGCTTCAAATTCAGGGACAGGGTGGATGGATTCCACTCTCATACTGGCACCCAGTCCCCCTCTCTCCCCATCTTCCCAGAGAGCTGAAGTTTCTCCATGCATCCACCTCTGCATCTGAGCTTGCAGACGACACCACTGATCTTTGAGATGAACAACTGGGATTCCAAACTGATTCACAAATCCACCACTGAGTAGACGAGCAAAATGAAATCATAGCTGCCTGACCTGCTTATACGCTAAAAGGCCTTGGGGAAAAAAAAAAATCAATTAATCAATTTGTTTATGGAGGCAACTTAGCAACAGGGAGCACATGGAACTGATTGGTCGGGTCTGTTAATAAGCAAGTTGAATTGCAGATAGTTGCATCAACTGATTTCAAATTTTGGGGTATTGATTTTTGTTAAGAAGATTCATTTCTACTGACCCTCCTCCCAGAGAAAGAATCACTGTTCCTTTATGTCAAAGTCCTAACATGCTGCGATTAAGAATTACCACGTTACCATTTCAAGGAGATTTCAGTATAGTCAGGGTTTCTAAGCCTGGGCTAAACAGAACAGCTGCTTGTCTGCTACCTCCAAGTTTTGTGAAGGTACTTTAGGAGACAGTGCTTATGAGATTTAAAAGGCACATATATTTAAAAAGAGCCGTAATATTTCCAAAGTATATGTTTTGTGTAAAATACTGTTATGTTCAAAATCTGTGCAAAACAAAGGGAGAATTTCTAGCACAATTAAGATTTTAACAGCATGATAACAGATATGATAAATATATAAACATCAATACTACTGGGACAGTTTCTATAGTTTTATTTTCTATTTTAAGTTATTATTTAAGTTATATTTTTAGATAGACATTTCAATTCTATGAAGTATATGAGTTTATAGTATGTATGGTAATTGGACAAGTGGTAGTGGACATTACAGTCGGCAGCCTTTTAACAGGCAGAGGTTAGCCTCAGGGAAACATCCAAACACCCACACCCTGGGAACACCTGGCTGTTAGTGTCACCACTGCCCCATCCTCATTCTGTAAACTGAACCCATCACTTCCTTCTTCCTGCCACTCCAATGCAGACGCTGATATCTCACTTCACCTTTTCAAGGCATGTTCCTTATTGAAACAGTACCCTCGGAGCTGCCGCTTCGGGCAGGGCAGATAACACTTGTAGGGATACTGGACATTGCAGCATCCTGGGAATGTGTTCGAGGTGCCCCAATGGAAAAAACTGCCCGTGGGTTGCACAGGCTGCAGAGAACCCAAAGTGGGTGCTGGACGTCCAACCCGCACATGTGAAGAGATCCTGTGCAAGGCTTCCACCCCATGTAAACCATATGTTATAGCCTCTAGGCTTAACAAGAGTGCTGGAGACTGAATAAAGGCTCTTTGACCTCTGTAGGATGAGTGCCAGAGGGAGGAGAATTGTCATTCAACCCCAAGCACTCCTGCCAGAGGGCAGCTTGCAAGGACCAACACTGTTAGGAGGCACCAACCCACCTAGAAGATGACAGGAGATGTTTGGTTTCTTTCTCTGCTCCCTCTCAAAACCTGGTGCACAATGCACACATTTCATATCTTCTTCTGGCTGAACTACGTTGCCCATGATTATAGATCATCTTGGTGATCTCTGGAAATTTTGCCTCATTTATGCTCATGACCTCATAACCT
Source organism: Psophia crepitans (assembly GCA_013399095.1). Classification (NCBI taxonomy): domain Eukaryota; kingdom Metazoa; phylum Chordata; class Aves; order Gruiformes; family Psophiidae; genus Psophia; species Psophia crepitans. The sequence continues at coordinate 704,714 of VWZZ01001264.1, forward strand.
CCTGATACCTTTACTTACATCAGGACTTCTTCCACAGTAGTGCCATTTATTGTCATTCTCCTGAGACCAAAAGGGCAAAGGGAAAGGAACTACAGGCACATACATCTGAGATGCAAAAAATATGGTTCTGAAAAAAAGTATAAACAAATGAGAATGTGAATGCTGGGAGCGCAGGATCGCTCAGCGCCGAGTTTCTGCAGAGGCCCTTTTATTTACTGAACATTTGTGTGTAAACGCATATTCAGCCCCTGATAGAGCAAAGAGCTGGTTTTGATACTAGCTGCAAAAATATTTGCTGTAAATGTCATGACACGCCTTGTCCATAATATGATTTTTTCCAGATGGTTATTTTTTTCAAATTACTGAATGGAAAAATATGTCTTAAGACAAGTACACATAAAAATAATTCTTTTTCCTATTATTGCTTTTTTTTTGTTTCTACATTTGTAAACGCGCTGCTGCCTGCCATGGGATGATATGCTGGGAGAGCACATACATCCTGACATCTGATTAATCATGCAAAGCAGCGGATGCATAATTCTTAACTGACAGGGTAGCTGACCAGGAACCATTTCATTACATAAAATGCAAAGGTGCACAATATTAACACCCTCTTCAAGATGGTTTCTAACACCAAGACACTCCACTGAGTGAATGGTAGGCAGATATTCAAGCCAGCTTTAACTCCATGTAAACCTGTACCTCTTGTTAGCTGGGACATGAACCTGCTTCTGGATCCAAAATGATCTCAGCTGGCAGTCCCACCCAACACAGCATTTGGATGATTGTCTTGATCCTGGTCGTAATTTATTAAATCTGGTGTCCATGAGGTTGTACCAGATGTGGGGCACCTCTCCTGTAAAACAACATCCAACTCTGCAGTATATTTGTTTTGAGATGTGGATGTCAGTTGAGCTCTACCCACACAATCTGGAGCTTGGAAAGCAGCTTCTCAAAACCAAGATTGTGCTGGGACCAAGAAGGGCATAGAGTGGCACGAGTTTGGGAAGATTCCTCACAATGAGCATCATACCATGCTTTCCAGTTGCTAAGGCTTTTTCTTATTCACGTTCCTGAGAAGCAATGACCTGCCAAGCTGATGGGGTACAGGAACGGGATTTTAGTGATGGAGTACAGTAGAGTGGCATGCAGTAGGTGAAAGGTAGAAAGGGAGTAACCCAGCCATGGGTTGTTCAGAAAGAAGATGGGGGCCATATCCAGACCATGAGACTTCCCCTGCCGTTCTGCAGACATCCAGCTTTTGCCTTTCTCCATGAGGGCGCAATAGCTTTTTGTTTAGCAGCCCCCACCAACAGGTAGAAGGCACATTGCTTTCCTGCTCAGCACACTGTCTAGCAGGGCAATAGGTGTGGGCCCCACGAATGGAAAAGCTGCTGCAGGTACATTCTGTTCTTCTGTATTAATACCATGTGTCATGACGAATGACACCCTTCCTCAGCCAGGAGTGGGGGCGTTGTCTGAAGAGATCAGTTAACATAAACTGGAGATTGACGTTCTAGTTTATGGCCCAAATCTGAATCTTATGGTTCAGTTCTGGCAAGGTCCTGAGCAACTTTGGCTTGGGCAAGAGTTGAGAGCACTTGGCATTTTGCAGAATAGAGCCCTTAATGTAAACCAGTTAGTGAAGTATGAGCCTAGCAATTTCTCTTCTGTAAAAAAAAATAAATAATAAAAATTTGGAAAGGGGATAGAAGGGCAAAGTTCAGAGTGGTTTCAGATTCCCACAATAACAACGAAGCCCAGCTCTTTCCCAAACACTTGCACATTTCCTTAGAAACAGGTGACAGACATCTGCAAGGCTGAGTTCAGCGCTGGAACGGCCCAGCCTCCCTTCCTTGGTTGTGGGTGTTCTGCTCTTACAAGAGTGAGAGAGACTCAGCTTAAATATTTCCAGACAATGCTGCAATTTATTTTAAGTGTAATAGGGGTCATTCTTCACTGAAAGAATATAATAATTGTTCTGTGTGAAAGCAGAAGAAATGTGGGGAAGCAGTAGATAGCAAGACTTACGCCCACCCAATACACAGTTAAACAGCTTTCTCATGTCTCCATGTCCTGGGTATCACACCCAAGCCATCAGTCCTGGTGCCAGCCGCAGAATAACACAGGATGCTTTCCTGGTGTTATTCCGTATTCACTAGGGGGGTGGCTCTTAAGGACTCAGATGCTTTTCCTAATCCTGAACAAACTACCGGTCTCATCAGCTGTATTAGGAAAGAAAAGTGTGAAGAACAAAAGTGGTGAAAATGATCATCCAGCAGCAGTATAAACATCCTGCCTTGCCGAGTCTCATATCAAATAACCACCAGGTTACAACTTCCCAGTTTTCTTCTAGGGACCCTAAATGACCTTGCACAGTACCTCATCTGATGGGGTAATATCAGCCTGGTTTCCTTTCTCCTAAGTGGGGAGACTAGAGAAGGGAAGAAGAACAGGGAGCTGAGTCCACCCTGCACAAGCCACTCATCGGCACCATCCCGCCAAGGACAAAAATAGAAGACAGGGAAAGCATCATCTGTCATCAAGGAAACAGAGGCTTCTCCCACCCATGGAGAAAAGACAAAGATTGACCCATTGTTCACTTCATCTTTCTATTCTAGTGTAAAACATGGTCAGTAACACCTCATTTGCAATGCCCATGGCAAGACACTGTATGTAGGGAGGTGGTGTCACTGCAGAGAAGAGCTAGGCAAGGGCCTTTAAAGTACTCTCTGTTCACCTTGAACTCTAGATCTGAAATTTGGTCTTTAAATCTTGACCAACACCAAAGAAAATAAAACTAATTTCAAATAAAGTGGCAGAAAAGCCAAGACTCAGTCATAATACCTGCCTTCCAAAGAACAAGCTCTTGTGCCTATGAATCTGATACACATTCAACTGTTTCTAGTGTTTTATATGGGAAATGTTTCAGTTGGAAAGCATCATCACTTAGAGAGAAAAATAAAAATACCGTAGATGGTTTTAAGCTCTACATCTGTGGAAATCTCATTAGGTAGTTTTAGATGTGCTGGCATCTGGAAAAAATCATCCCTCTAAACAGAAAAATATGTCATAAATGTTATAATGGGGTGTTGGAGAAGCACATGAAATTAGTTCGGTTCTTCAACTCAGCATCTCTGGCCGGAATTGTTAAAAAGAAAATACTTGCATAAAGCATTAAACAGTTTTTGTCAGGGTTTGGCTGTATGGACCAACATAGAGTCTAAAGAGCACTGAATACCTGATTGAAAGATGTAAAACTCTGGAGAGCCACAATAGATTGGAGCCAAAGCAAACATTCATAGAAGGTGAGTACAAGTACAGTGAACCCCACAGTCTGGATGGGCTCTTTCAGCAACAGGCAGATGCTTTGCTCCGACCAATGAACTATTCAAACCCTCTAAGGGACATGATTGCTCTGTCCTTTTTCACCAGATATTTGCATCAGGCATTGCTGAAGATCTCAGCATCACCTTCAAAGTAGTCCACTTAGGAGCTAACAGTCAGCTGTTGAAGGACCTCAGCCCTTCTTGAGGTAGAAAGCACTCGTGAGCTTGGTAAGCTGGTACTGCTCTCCAGTCCCTCAAGAATGTCCATAGAGATCTTCTCCACTGGGCACCACAGCATCATGTCTAGTGTTACTCTGCACTGAGCAAGCAGGTGTCAGACAGAAGGCAAGTAAGAAGCATGCAAAGCTTGGGGTGTCCCTGAGCACAGGAGGGCTGCAGACACCTGCATGCACCATGCTTATTTCTAGCTTCTGGGCTAGCTGTTTGTACCCTGTAGTCCTTTTAGGCTCTGTCCAAGTCAAGCACAAACACTGTGCTAATTTTGGGGTGGGAATAAGCACAAGGTATCTTTCTGCCTGGTGATGCCTCTGCGGCGCCAGCACTGCAGAAGCTGGAAGCTCGTCTAGGTATTTTTCAGTGCCCTCTGAAGGTCCCTTTCCTTGAGCTGACTCACAGACACACTGAGCAAATGCCCTTGGAACACCCTGAGCCTGTTCCCAAACAACTTTCAGTGCTGTTAGGTATATGGAGCTGTGGGTATTTTGGCAGGGATGACTACAGCAACGAAAAGCTCTTTTCTGAGGGGAGATACTCAACTTCTGGGATGCACAAGCTGCAGTGATCAGTCAGTGCTGATTGCTGCTTTGTTATTGCAGGCTATCTTATCAAAATTAATGTGAGTGTTAAAGACAGCCCTCCAGGCCTTCGCAAGGTGCACATCGAGAAGGTATAAAGCAACTGGAGATACAATTTCCTTGGATAGTACATAAAACACAAACCGTGATCACAACTGGTCATTAAAAATCCTGTGGCAATCTCTGCAATAGAACGTTCGATCCATTGTCCCAAATCTAATCATTACACTCTGCCCTCTGCCCATTTAGCATCCTTCTAGTGTTTCAGTCGAGGATAGTATTGCAGTGCATTTCCTGACCTGAATAGTTTAACGGATCATAATTGTCTCATGGTTACTTCAAGCTCCCGCAGCCAGTTTGTTGTATCCATCTGTTTTCTTTATTCTAACATGCAAACTGTAAGGTCTTTGGGGCCAATGACTGCCCTGAGCTCTGTGTTAATACAGCACCGAGCACAGGGGGGTCCCGATTTTTAGGTTCAGCAGCAGAACAACCCATAATTAATAAATGGGGGCTTGCCTGTTCTAAGCAGAAAAGCAGTGCAGCAATCTGTCAGGGTATAGAGGAGGAGGGTGTGACCTCTCCCATCAGGCCTATGTCCCTTGGGATTCTCCTGATCATCCTCATTTTCTTTGGAAAAGTTATGGTGCCGATCAGTTTTTTGTGCATTCAGTTTCACTCCAGCCCAGGAACAGATGGTGGCACAAAAGAGGAGTGACTTAAAATCACTTTGTCCTGTTCTCCCCCTCCACCTGCTCCTAATCACAAGCCATCCATACATTTAAATACCAAACAAGAGGAAGGAAAGAGCTTGTGTGCAACAGAAATACCAAACAATGTTTGCGTTAGAAAAAACAACAACTTAGTGCCTTTCAGCCCCTAGCAGCAGTCCCCATGGAAAATAATGTTAAAATCAACAAAAAGCAACAATTCCTTTCTGACTGATGATTTTATAATATGGTCGGTGCTGCTAAATGCAACCAGCCGTCCCTCCCACACTCCTGCTATCCACCCAGAACTGTCCCTCTATTTTAAGGATATCTCTTCACCCACTGACATTTGCACGTGAATTCTCTTTCTTAATGATCTTTAAGCATTATTAAGAACAAAAGAAATCCTAATCATCATATAAGCCTATTAAAGGATGACAATGATAAATCATTAATAATGATGCCGAATGGGCAGAAATGTGCAGTTAGCAGTTCCACTTTTGCATGTAGAAAGAAGCAGACTGATGTATTTTTATTAAATGAGGATGATGAAGTATCCCCCAGTCTATTACCAACCAAAGAAGATGCTGAACAGTATTTATCAGGAAGTTATCTCGATCTGCATACCTAGAAAACACAAAGCTAAAGTCCTATAAGACCTGACCAAGGAGCTCTCTGGCTTTACAGCGTTATTTTTTAATAAAGCTTGAAAACAACTGTATTTCCAAAGACTGGTACATGATTTGCATATCTCCTCAGCTCAGCTTGGCCTCTCTTGTACAGTTCTGCTGTGCACTCCTGAGCAGGTCTAGAAGTTGGCTGGGAGATCCTCAAGTCACTACTGAAAAGAAAAAAAAAAAAAGAAAAAGCTGCTTGCAAGGTTGTCTCTAAAACACCAGGATTATTCAGCAGTTGTAGCCACAGAGGCTACATCTACACTGTGAGGGGTGTCTACAGCCACCACACGTGCCACACATTCACATTAGCTCTGTGCTGGCTCAGGCAAGTGCCAGGATGAGCAGCCACATGGCAGCAATTCTCTGCAACCCCATGGAAAATATTGTTCATGGCAGATCAGCTGGAGTTACCTGGAGCTACAGAGAGCAACAGCTACTGCAGATGGCTGGTCCTGGCTCTCAAGAGTTTGCAAGCTGCAGTGAAAAGCTGCAGATACAGAGCTGAGCCCTGTCCTGCTTAAGCAGGACTTTTTAGTAAGTCATCCTTGCGAAGTTATGCAAGTATTGACCATGCCCACTACCCTCCACCTGCCACCCAGATATCGCCACATTTTTGGCTGGGACTTACAGGTTAGAAATGATCTCCGTATGTGTCATACTGGAAAGCGCTCACATACCGCAGTGGTGAGGTGTCCCTCTGTGGGTGATGTTTGGGCAAGGTGTCTGCAGAGGTCCGGGAAGGGGGAAGTATTGTCCATCTTTTAGAGTTCATGTATAGTCATCTCTTCAGGCATCACTGACTCAGGGAGGCAAACCAGAGCTCACCCTTCCTGTTACGCAGACAGACACAAGTCAGCATTGAAAATGAGAAGCTCCATGTTTATTGGAAGCTGCTTTTGTCTCTGAGGAACTGCCCAGCTGAAGCTCAGTTCTTCCCACCGAGCCCAAAGAAAGCAAACAGGGAAAACCAGCACTGACATTCCCACCCCACCTTCTGGACTGGGTCAGGCTGGAGACATGTAGGTGTGAATTGCTCTGCTGAAACCAATAGATTACTCCTGATTTCCTTGAGGTCAGGATTCGATCATCCATGTGGGATGTCTTTATTTACAAGACCAAAGAAATCCTCTCCCATCCTCTGCAAAGCAAAGCACCTGTTTTTACTGAGCAGGACAGCAGCCAGGCATGAAGGAGGCTGAACGCAGGCATCACGTTGGTATGGGGCTGAGCAGATACACAGTCCCTCAACTGTCCACTGGCAAGGTGCTTGTGATTCCAGGCTCTGCTTCCCACCATGAGCAGGGCAAGGAGGAGTTGCAGCTTCCTTTGGACTTCCCTTCATGGAGAAAGCCTGAACAAATAGCTAAATGCAGGAAAAAAACCCGCTGGAAAGCAGTCTTTTTGTCTCTTGTCCAAGACATTCTGTGCCATCTGTTGCTCCTGCTACTTACGTCAACATGCATTTGGGGTTCTAACCTCCTCAGGCCCAGAAGAAATTAGGCTTTACCTGTCTTCAGTGATCTCAGCCTCCTGCTACAACCTGGCTTTTATGGAGCCCTAAGCTAGTCCCAACAGCCTGGAAAAAGAGATGATCCTCCCACTGCCTGGTGAAGTGAGATGCTGCTATGAATCACGAGTTGCTCGTGGGTAGGAAGAGTGTCCCAAACCTTCAGGTTTGTAAAGCCAGCTCTGCCAAGGGCACATCTCTGTTCACACTTCTCTCCCTTAACTCTCTACAGAAGCTGGTAACTCCCTAGTCTCACCCTGCGCTTCTGGGTTCCTGCATCCTGCCACCTAGCAATTGGTTGGGTTCTTGGTTTTTTTTTCTGGCAAGACATCACTTTCCAGCTCAAACAGGGCAGCAAAAATGAGAGACTCAATCTTGATCCTTCCCGAGGAGCCCAACAACCACTGTCGCTCCAAGGAAGATCATTTACTTTCATGCCCAGCACTTAAACTGCCCCATGCGTGCCATCCACGTGCAGTGCTCAACCACGTCTCTCCCCTGTGCACCGTTAATGCCCCAGATCTCTCTGGAGAGGCTTCACACAGGGTTGTTGGGACGCCTGAAACAAGAAACTGCCACGGTGTTGCGTTTGTGCTATTCAGTGGAAAACTGCCTTCATCAGGGACACTTTGATGCGTAAGCTGGGATGTAAGGAGTCGTAAATCAGCACAGTCCCACCGCTTCGAGCAGACTTACAGGATTTGTGTCAGTACAGGAATTTGCCACTTCGTTACAGAGCTCTTTTAGCAGCAGCCTACCCTGAACGAGGCCCCGTGGCCAGCTAGGAGAGGCAGCAATTTTTTCTTCACCATGGTAAACAGCCAACTCAACAGATATTATTTTAATCAGCTGTAAGAGCATAGGAAGGCTCTGTGCAGATAGGTGTGTGTTAACAAGGAGCACACTCATATCACGCTGCTGAGTATTTTTGGGTGGCCGGTCAAGCATAGCTGCCTTTCAAACTGCCTCGGAAGAAGAAATATTAATAAACTCCCTGCAGCATGCAGATTTGATTGAATTTCTCATGGATCATAGCTCGCCTGCAGCAGGGTGGCATACCTGTCAAGCTAAGACATTGTTCCATAATTGTTCCTGATGCATTGTGTGCTAATTACCATTGCTGAAAATAATCTCCAAAGATTATGGCAGGCATCATAAATAACAAGCCAGCGGTTCGACACTGCATTATGACAAGGCCTCAATCGCTCTTATCTTTCACTGGAGTGGAGCCTATGCATTAGCTTTACTAATGAATCTTTTTCATTTGTACAAGTGATGTTTCCATTTGACAATGACATGAACATAAAGTGGAGGTTAATTTACTCTATTCCGAGAGGTTCATTATTTAACCTGTCGTTGAGGACAAAACAATGTAGCCTAATAGACGGCAAATAGAAATTAGTTGTGATGAATTTTGCCATTTAACACTCTCGCGCTCAGAGGCGGCACGCACGGCAAGAGGATGAGTTTGTTTCACCTGCAAAACCACTTTATATCCAGGGTTCTGGGGGAAAAAAAAAAAAGATTCTCCAACTCCCAGAATCCCCTGTACCTTGTAAAACACGATGGATTTACACAGACATAAAAACTGCTGGTAACTAATGGCCCAACGTTGTCACTGTGTCAATTTTTATCAGATTAGTTGGCATTAACACTGTATCACCGATTGCCTTACAAGCCGAGCTGCTGTGAATTGAATTGGATTCAGGTAGCTATTAGAATTGCCAATTTAAACACTCGGGGCTTATCTCAGCTTTAAGCCATTGACAAAAAGGTTTGGTCACTTCCCCGACATTTTCTGACATGTGTGCTCTGGGCAAGCGACGCAGCATCCGGTCGCTGGCTGCACTCATCCCTCTAGGCCTTCAAAATGTATCTATTCAACATTAATTTAACATCACCCAATGTGGTTTGAATCAAGCAAATATTTTCCTTGTTTATTGCACGCGCTCATTGTGCTGTTTCAAGGAGGTTTATTAATAGTTTGCAATAAATTTGCTAAACAATTTGCAATAAATTACGCAGTCATATTTATAGCAGTGACACATTTTAGAGGACAAAAGTTGACCTTTCCCATGCCTCAAAGAGAGAAGGGGCAGGGTGTATCCATTACAGTCCACTCTTTCGTGGGCTCATATCCTGGTTCCCTCAGCTCGCAGGGAAGAGAGAACGTAGCTATCTGCTCAAAACCCAGTTTAATTTGTTTACAAGCCATGGGACATATTCTCTGGGACCCTGTGAACACTGCTGGGCTGGATTCCTGTGTACCACAGGAACTGAAACCTGTAGGGGCTCTTCAGAGAAGTTTGCAGAGTAACAAGCCTTTCGGATTTGGGGTTTTGCTTGTTTGGTTTTGGGAAGGGTTTTTTTTGTTTGGGTGGGTTTTTTATTCATAGGTTGACAAAAGGCAACATCTTGAGAGGAAACACTGCAGTTTCAACAGTATCACATTTTCCAACAACAACAAAAACATTTCTTTAATTGCTTCCAAATCACATCTAATATTTAGTCAGTGAGAGATGGTGCGATGTGTCTGGGGGGTTTCTCCGGTTCTACCCTGACCCCATCTCACCACCCTGGCTCTCAGCTGTTAGCCGGCTCACCATCGTAGCCATTTGGTGGTCCCTTCACTTATGGGCCACCAAAGAAAGGTCAGTTAGAGACAGACACACTTGAGTAAAACCAACAGCCAGAGCTGAGATGGCATCGCTGGAGGAAGCACATAGCAAACCTCTACTCTGCTCTCATCCGTGGGGTTTATACCCCTCCTTCCCAGGGCCATCCTCCTCCACCCTCCCCATATACAACCAGCTGGGAATACACAGTGTAAAGAAAACATAACCCCTCCATATTTTTCCAGGCATTAGGGCTGTTCCGGCTAACTCTGTCCTGACAAAGAGCATCACAGGATCCTCAGCGACCGCATGTGGTCAGAAAACAGTTTTCAGATTTCCGAGAGGCAGCTTCTCCTGCCACGCTGGGATAATTTTCTCATGGGTGACTCGGAGCACACAGGCTGCCTCCCTGCCACCTACCACCCCGAAAATGGAGAGCAGCCCGGAAAAGGTGCGGGTGAGGTAATGGTCTCACTTGTCAGAGCAAGGGAGCACAGCAGTGAGAAAGAAAGAGCATCGTTCTAGGAACAAACTGGGCAGAGGTTTGGCTATGCCTCTTTTTTACTGCATATTATTACAGCATTACATTCATAGTCAAGGGTCAGCTGCCATTTCCTGGGGTTTATAACTTGCCTGTTTTAATTAACATCAGGCTGAAACTTGGTAGGAAGGCGGGGTCAGCCCAGATGTTAATGTTATTCCAAAAGTGCCTTATATCGGTGGTGGTGTTTAAAATACATTAAACAGGGAACGTTTACGGATGTGCCGATTCCAGGATTTTATTTGAGACAAAGGCAGGGCTTCATTCTGGAAGTAAGCAATTTGGCATAGTCCTTGTGCTTCTGTGAGTAGGCTTACCCCTGAGACAAGGTAAGAATCAAGACTCTGATGTCCATGGGGGGCTCCTCTGGACTGGGTCACCCTGGCAGGGGGAACAAGAACCTCAGCTGGCCTGTCCAGGCTGCTTTAGGGTCTCAGCAGGGCTGATATTAGCTAAGATGCAGTGGTTTATGAACTCAGCTATGCCTTTTCACTCACCAGAAAAAATTAGTTTCTCAGTGCTATCCTGCCCCAAGATCCCTGCCCCACAGAAGCAGAGCACTCATCTGGGTTTTCCACTGTCCCCAACTCTCTATTACCCTGCACAACATGATTAACGGGTGTTGAGAGTTCGCTAGGCAGACAGGCAATGCGCTTTAAAGAGCTGCTTTAGATACGCATTCTCCAGTTTGCAGGATGCTTTTGCTGGTATTGAAAGTGCACTAATAACTCTAGTGCAGGTACAGCTATAGCAAAGCGGTCACTATGTCTGCAAATTGTGGAGGTGATCTGAACCACACACAAAGTTACTGTGCTTATGGCATCAACATTATAAACGGAGGCACTGTGATTTGGCACCACCTTTTATAGAACCCCCCCATATAGTTAGCAACTCATCTTCACAGAATCATCACAGAACTGTTTGGGTTGGAGGGGACCTCAAAGCCCATCTAGTTCCAATCCCCTGCCATGGGCTAGGACACCCTCCACTAGATCAGGGTGCTCAAAGCCCCATCCAGCCTGGCCTTGAACACTGCCAGGGATCCAGGGGCAGCCACAGCTTCTCGGGGCACCCTGTGCCAGGGCCTCACCACCCTCACAGGGAAGAATTTCTTTCCAATATATAATCTCAATGTCCCCTCCTCCACTTGAGACCATCACCCCTTGTCCTATCATTCCATGCCCTTGTAATTCAACTGACTACTGTCTAAAGAAGTTGCTATCTTCACTGTTCTGTTAGTAGATGACTGTGTGCAGTGTTGAAGTCCTTTCTGCTGAGCTAAAGACTTGCAGGGACTCTCTACCTTAACTCTGAATGCCAGCGTCACTGTGCATGTAGATTATTTCCTGTTGTTTTAACCCATGTTTCTTGGTTTCCCAAGGCCATGTTGCTTTCTATAGCTTCACCTCAGTCAGGCTGACTTCTAATCTCTGCTTCTCCATGCATTGGTCTGCAAACTCAAACACTATAGTAGCTTAGGAGCTCTCAGCCCAGTCACTAGAAAAGTCAATCACAAAATCAGAACATCTACTTAACCAGCCTCCACCAGTGGATCACATCTCATCTACTGAGTATGTAGTTTTGGGACAGGACTTTGTGCTCTCCTGGTGTTCCAGGAAGGTGAAGTATCAAGGGGATAAGGGACTTGCCTGAGGTGATGCTGGGAATCTGTGGAAGAGGTGGGAACTGAACACAAGTCTTACATGTTCTCAGGCTCCAAACAATTAGCCATCCATCCCCAAGATACAGCCTCTTCCTAAGGATGAATATAGATCTTCTGATTTTGGCTCTAGAGCGTGCTCAGAGAAAGCAGCACACAAAAGAGCTCTAACTTGCATGCTGCTTGTCACAACAAACAATAAAGAGAATCAGATCTTTAGCCTGTGGGGACTACTCCCAAAGGACATAGGAATGATAACTAAGAGAATTAAATCTCTTTCCAGTTGGATTAAAATTATTCTACAAAGGGTCATCTCTCTGATAGGAGAGTTAGAGATCCACACATCAAAGATGACTAAAAAGCACTTGTCAGTTGCCAGTTACATTATGCTTTGAGCTAAGGACTGGTCTGCCCCATCCTCAGCCTCCTTCATTTTCTGCATCAATTAATAGAGAAGTGTCATATCATCAGTCTTGCTACGTTTGAATGCCCAAAACTAAATGTTTAGGGACAGAGCTGGTACAATAGCTTTTCCCTTCATGGTAAAGCTACCAAAACTGCCCCAGGCAAAAAGTGACATTTCTCCAATGCTAACAGAGAAAACTGCTAACAAGCTAATTTTACCTATTTTGCTTTAATCTTGATTAGGGACTTACTGGCTACAGGTAAATATCTCAGTCTGATGGAGTTGAAAGTGTGCTGTTTGCTTTGTCTTCATTCATTAGTGAACAGCAGGAGCAAATATAGTGGGTAAGTTGATTACAGCTCTTGGCTCCTTTCACAGGCAAGCAGTGAATTCCTCGGGATCGCATTCCAACTAGGTGTTACATCCCATGGTGACCCACACAACAGCCACACACCCCGAGATCATGGCTACAACATCTTACTGGTTTGGATGAGGGCGGGGGGAGTTGTTTTGATGGGGATATCTGATAACTTCACCAGCCCTTTCCTGGATGCCTTTTATTGTGTTTACCTTCAGAAACAACAACATTTGATCATTCGTTGAGAAGCTGCATGTTGCCTTGTAAACTCAGGAATTATTTTCAGATGTATTCAGTGGGTATTTTTTCCTCTCAAACTTAAGATGCCTCTGTAGCAAATACCTAGGTAGAGATATTGATGAGTTCTCCTTATTCTGTTACCTGGAAACACAAAAGGTTTTTCTGCTCAAGCTAACAGTGCTGGGAATGAGCCAGTGGTGTTAGAAGTACTTGAACGGCTGTACCACAGCACAGACAGATGAGGGAATGTTTACCAAATGAGGAAGGGGGCACCACTCTGATCCTGCTCCATGTCCCTACCACCAGTGGCCACTGCTGAATTCACCAGTGCAAGCAAGATCGTATTTTCCTTTTGCCTTTAGTACATTTTCCAAAGAGACATAGTGCCCTTACAGAGGGAAAATGTATAAGGGTAATAGATGTTTCTGTAAGCCAAAAGTAAAAAAGCCAGGAAAAAAAAAGTATCAGTAGATGGGTGTCATAACTATGTAAAAAGGAATGGGAGCATGGTAGTTTGCTGTTCATGGAAATGAAAAAAATCACAAGTAGAAGGAAGAAAACCAGACACATGGAAACATCTGCTGTAAGGAGTCACTGGAGAAATAGCTTTGTATTAATGTGGGAGGTGCATCAGCCCCCAATGCCACAGACCACGAGGTGTGAAATAAACAGGAGGAAACAAAACAGGAAAAGAACGAGGGTCAGACCAAGTCATGCAAGAGCCTCTGGCTCTCTCCTGAGCCCACTTGTTTATGCCTAGTGACCAACACTCAATGCCTGAGAACATTTATACCTCTTGACACCCTAGTCCTGTCTAGGCAAATATTGCCAAGAACCCAGCCAGGAGATTTGCAGCACTTTCTCCAGGAGTAAGCAGTCCCTTGGGATTGTCAAAGAGGACTTGGGGCACTGCTGTGGCTTTTCACTGTACATGCAGTCAGCTCATGCCTGCTTGGGAGGATGGAGCAAGGAAATCCATCAGCAGATGGACGCGCAAGGCAGACGTTTCCTACCCTAAGGGACACTAAACTCCCTGTGGCCACCCCTTACCTCAGGAACCACGGTACAAGTCTCTGGAACACATGGGTGTTAGTGGAACCACAGTGGGACTATGGGTTACATTTGGCATCATCCTTTGGGCAAAGGTTAATTGACTACCAGAGCAGTGCAAGAACAGGGAGACTTCCAATGGGCTTTTTCTCCCAACACAGGCCCCCACAAACCTGTGGCCTTAAACTCTCTTGCTAGCGAGATCCATTTCATCCTTCTCCTTTCTTATTCTCATTCTCAGAATCTGAGTTTTATCACAAGGTTTCACAAACCTGCATCCCCTTAGAGGAAAAGATCTGGAGGTTTACAAGACCAAGAAACTTTGACTTTGTTTATCATGAGGAGTTCTTTTCTAGCAGGCAAAAGTTATAAGCACTTCCCAAGATCCAGGGACACAAATCCAATAAAGGCAGACAAAAGATTTGAGGTTATGTTCTTCAGAGGGGATCCTCTTTTGTTTGGCTGGTTTGCTTTTACTCAAAGGGCATTTTTAATTTGTTCCTCAGTTGTTTCCAAATATATTTGTCCTTGCCATCTTCCTCCTTTCCTGCCTCTCTGGTTCCGATTTTTACAGCCATTAGTAAATATATCACCAGTGGGATCTCTTCTCTAGGATTTATGTTTATAGTTAAAAATCAATTTCATCCCAGAAGAGGATGAAGGGAAAAAGTGAGAGAGAAAGGAGAGAGATAATTAAAAGAGCAAGTAAGAGAAAACACATGGATGTTTGGATGAGACTGAACAGTCTCCCTAATTTATGGGGAGACCCATGATGCCATACACTGGCTTTGAGTCACCATGTTCAAAAACATATTGTTCTCAATTCGTTAATTGAAATGAAGACAACTAAAAATTAAGACCCATATTAGACTGACTATTAAAACTATATTCCTGCATGACAAAAAATTGCATACGAATGAAACTGTTGATGGTTGCTAGAAGCAATAGTTGCTCACACAAGCTGCTGGGAAGTCCTGTAGTTGTCTAGTGAAATTCAACTCCAAATTGCCAGAAGTCTGTATGGACAGACTGGCACGTGTTTAAACTTGGCTTCCAGCAGATTAGTTTACATTAGCATTTCCCAGTCACACACTAAATGGACACTAACTTGTTTAGCTCAATAAAGTTTAAATAGTTAACTCAGGTAAAACATGGAGCTGAGGTGCTGCATGGGGCTGGAGGCAAGCTCAGGGAGGCATTGCTGTGTCAGTGCCTTGCCACCACATCCAGGCTCCTCCTTTGTCCCCTTGCAGATATGCCAGCTGGATCACCTGCATCCTGGCAAAGCCATTTCAGCAGCCTTTACTAAGTTAGCTCATTTAGGCAGGAAGAGGTCTAAGGATCCGCCATACAAATAGCTGAACGCTGCTTAGGGAAGCAAACAGATCTGGAAGTGGGCAGCAGCAGGAGATGGCAACATCCTCAGCCAGCAAAACTGCAGCCAAAAGACTGTGTGATAACAGCCTTCTGCCCTGGGGCAGGAAGGTCTTGTCCTTGCCCAAACTCTAGATTTTCATCAATATAAGTGAACACTGAAAAACTGTAAACTTCCCATCCAGTCGTTCTCAATTTATTGCATCAGGAGGGAATAAACATCATACATTTTCTACATTAGATCTACCCTGAGCTGCGCAGGATTTATTTTATTTAGACCACACATTGTGTGGTGTATTTATAAAGCAGAGACCTCTGAAATACAATTCTGCTCAGGGAGGTCTCAGCTGAGCCATATATTGAACAATCACACACTTTAGCAGGCTGGTAGATGTCAGAAATCTAGAAGTCACAGAAAATCATCGATATGATGGAAGACTGGTAGGAAAGCCAGGTGTGGGACAAAGTGGGCAGGAGCTTGGAACCACCGTTAAACTCTGAGCTCTCCTGTAAATCGCAGGAGAGCCTTTTCCCGGCATCCTCCCCGCTCGCCATGAGTCACTACTGAGGCTCCACATTGAGTTATCGCCATTTAGAGTGGCATTTCCTTTCAGACTGCACAAAGCAAAGGAGCCATATTAGTAAATTTATTGAGTATTTCATTAGATCAATATGGAGTATGATTTAGGAGCCTCTGCCCAGGCTCTTTAAATCTATTTAATCAAACCAATTAATAAAAAAAAATCTAGAAAGTTGAAACATATCCTGTAAGGTGCATCGTAAATATACTCCCTTACTTATGCTTTTGATCTCAGCCAGGTAATTAACGGCTTTGGTTAAGTTCAAGTCATTCCCTCATGCCTGCTCGTGGTCATAAAGCCCCAGGGCTATGCATAGCTCATGGATTTATTATGTTTTTTTCCAGTTGCAAAAGCTTCTCTAGCTCTGTTTCCTTTTTTTTTTCCTTCCCTTCCCTAACTGCACCTATGCAGATTTCTGTGGCTCTCCACCCTAGCTACAAGGGCAGCTGCTGCCTTACTTTGCACAATAAGACAATGGAAAACAGGGCCTTTTTGTCATTTTCTATCTTGTAGGATACCTCAGTACAACCAAAACCTGGATATCCCAATGGTTTTGCCATAACCTAACCATTGCACATACCGGACTAATCAGTGGGGCATCAGCTGCACTTCAGGAGAGAGGAGACAAACCTGGTAGGACATTGACCTTCTACCTTCCTCATCCAAGAGCAAAGAGGCAGGAATATATTCCTCTGAGGAACAAAAAAACATTCTAATTCTGCATCTAGAAAACTCTCAGCCATTTAGACAACCACAGAGGAAGAAAGAAATTGTGTCCATCGTAGGGGGGACACATAGTACGCTGCAGAGGGAGGGGGGAGGGGAGACCATGAACACATTTCTTCCCAGAGTCTTTAAAGTCAAGATAGCAGCTTTATCTTGCTTTACAATCAAGGAAATCCGGGCTCTGGGGGAGAGAGACAAGGGACAGATGAATGGGTTTCCTCTAAGCACATGTAATATATATCAGTATCTGAAGAACATTGGTCATAACTCTTGGACAGTGCCCCAGAACAAAATAAATGAGTGCTGGGCTCACTGGCTGTTTGGAGCAGGAGAACTGAGCTTCACCACACTGCGGACAAGGAACTTCTCTTCCTTCTGCTTACAGTGAGAATAGAGCTTTACCCGAACAGCTGTGGGAGGCACGGGGAAAAAACCCACATAAAGACAACTGACAGTTCCCTAAAGGAACAACATCTTTCCAAAATGGAATCAGGTTAATTTTTCACAGTTATGTGAGCATCACAGGAACTATACCAAGGTATTCCAGGTGATGAACAGACCTATATAAAATGCCAGATCTCCTTCTATCAGGGATCAGATTTGTTCGGTAAAACAGTTTAAGACAAATATGGAGCACTGTGGGAGCCCGAGACATTGCATTTCTCACTGTGCTTTATGCCACCACTCTTAATTCCCAAATAAATATCAGGAACTCACAGAGCTACTAAGAGGCTCCCATGAAGGTCTTCTGATCTAGACAGACAAGTCAGAAACAGAATGGAGGAGATCTTTCCTGTGACAGATGGGACAGTGCCCTGACTGTGGTCTATAAGTTGCACTCAGGCTTCTCAATACCCAGTTCACCCTTGTCACAGCCTGCAGCTTTCAGAAACACTCTACCACCACCTGTGGGCAAGGATTACAGTATGGTGTTATTACAAGAACCCTGGAGGAGAAGATCCCTTTCTATACATCACACCTCAAAATGCATGCCACAGCCAGAAACCTTGGGAAACACTGGCAGCCACAAAAGATGAGGCGATTTCCCTACTGTAAGAGGGGACAACAGGTGGTGTGACAGGAATAAAACTGGTATGCAGCAGTGTGGAAGATGTTACCTCTGGTTCCCCAGTTCAGGATGAGTCAATCTGACCTTTGACTGCGTACGCAGGAGTCCACAAATGGATCAAAGCCTTAACATAAACTCTAGAAAAGGGCACAGATCATAGCCTTGCTTTAGCTTTCAGTTCTGATTTCCATTGCATGAGTAGCCATGTGGCAAAGAAAGGAGCCGAGAAGATCACCCATTCCTGGAGAGCATTTGCAAGTACAAAACCGCATCACAAATCCTTTGAAGACAGCAAGAGTCCTTCCATCAGCTTCAGCCGATCTTGGATCCAGCCCAGGGCTTACAGCTGAATGACTCACTGGTGAGGTTTTTCTCCACAGCAAAGACAGATGCTGCTCACAAAGCAGGTTGGGGTCCATGTTGGTGAGACCCCTCTATTTTTTTCAAGCCGCAATGGGCCAGGTAGATTCGGTTTAATCCAGTATCTACTCAGCACTCATGGGATCAGAGCAAAAGCATTAGCAACTGTGTCTTGCCAGGCCCCAGAAGGGGGTTTGTCCCCACTAACACCCTTGCTTTCCCCTTCATCCATGGTCTAGGGTGACCATGTTCTCCGGGGTTTTGATGAGTTACCTCCACTGTGGTCCCATTCTCACCCAACAAACCATGTTCAGCTACTGGGGGAGGGGGGTTAAAGGGACTTCTGAAAGCAGGAAAACAAATCCATAGCTAGTAAATTATATATAGCTCTTATCCCACAATTAGTTTGTAATTCTGAAGGACTGCAGACAGCCAGACTCCTGTGTAATAATCCCCAAGATCAGATTCACATTGAATTGAAGGACTTTGAAGAAAGATACGAACAAAAATTAGGCCAAGATCTATACCAGTTTACACTAGTAAGAAGTCTGTCCCTGTAAGGCTTTTTAGCA
Source organism: Psophia crepitans (assembly GCA_013399095.1). Classification (NCBI taxonomy): domain Eukaryota; kingdom Metazoa; phylum Chordata; class Aves; order Gruiformes; family Psophiidae; genus Psophia; species Psophia crepitans. Next base: position 723,304 of record VWZZ01001264.1, read on the forward strand.
AAAATGTAAGGCTCTTTCTTCAGCTTTTTATTTGCACAAGTTCTTTTCCCCTTTGAATGTTTTCACTGTCTCAAACCCAGTTTCTTCTTCATCACTGCTTCAGTGTTGGATGTAGTAGAGTTACTCCTACTTCACACTATTGTAAAACTGCCACAAAACAGACATCACAGGGGGTGAAGATACATATTTCCACTTTGGAAAGTTAGAAATAGACATTGAAAACAATGTGTTTTATATATCACATTATATATATAACATTGCAAAATAGGTGGTACTTGAATTTATCCATTCATCATACATATTGATTACTTGCGTAGTAAGTGATAAATCAAAATGCAGTAATCACTAAATCAAAGACTTATATGAGTAAAGAGCAGCAAAGCAATTAATCAATTTCCTGTACAGCCAATGATTAATTAGGTTCCAGTCTGAAAGTATAGAGGCTGGTTTACAATTAAGACTATTACAGATAGGCTTTATATTTATTTTTTTTCCCCCTAAACATCCTGTTCTTGAAAAGGAGATAAGTTGACCCCAAACAAACAATGTTGTGAGAAGGATCAGATGATACAGTTGTGTGTTTACATTCAAGGCTCTCAGGTCCTAGAAGCACAGATCACAGGAGACGGAAGCAGCAGCGTGCTGCTAAAAATCTCATAGTTGGACCATGCACCCTGGGCTTGCTCTGTTCCACAGCTCAGAATAGACACTCACTCCAAAGGGTGGGATTTGGGAGGTAAAGCCAGAGGGACCCTCTTGAGGCAGTGTGGATCTTGGTGGCTGACCCTAACCAGCATCTGTTAAACTACCAGGGCCAACATGGACTCAAGTTACTTCTGGCACCCCAAATACACCACAAGCCAGTGGCACAAGGCAAGTGCCACCAGCCCCAGACAGAGCGTTTCTGGTCACCTTCCTGCTGTACACCAGCACCACACATGCAGAAAGTGAAGCTGGAAGCCTCAAAGCTCCACAGTCTTTCCCGTTGCAGAAGAAAGTGTGTCCTGCTGAGCCCCAGGGAGTACCAGCTGCAGCATCCCAGCAGTGGGTCCCACTCACGATTACTGGTGACAGGGACTAGGACAGCATCCAGGGCAAACCACAGGTTGCTCTACACATCCGTTACACCAAGCCACAGTGAGCAGACACCAACAGGGTTAACGTGACTCTCCAATCTAGATCACAGCAGAAACTTCTGGTGTGTCTTACCTCCATGCTTTGATGCAACCCATGCAGGATTCAGTTCAGAGTCAGCAGCACTGCTCCAGTCTGTTGAACTGGAAGCACTGGGGCTGACATGGCATCACTGTGTAGCTCAGCAGAGCTGGCACAAGACAAATGCTTGTTCCTAAATACTTCTAGCAGCAAGAACTCCTCCTTATGCCAGCCAGCTGTTTGGCAAGAGTGGTTTCCTGCTCTTACCTACTTCAGTGCCTCAGCCAGGCCAGTTCTTGTGCCTGGGAGAGACCAGCATTAACACCAGGTGATGATTATTTCATCCCACTCCTTTCTTCCAGAGGGCTGAAGGGCAGGCCTGAGAGCAGTTAAACTGGAGAGAACAATCTACCCTGGCTCAAGGTGCACCCTTGGTTCAGGAGGATGAAGCCCCAGTTCATGCAAAAATGCTCTTTTTTGGCTTGCTGCAGCATCACCAAAACATAAATTCAGTGGCTGCTGGCAGCAACCATCACACATCTGCATGACAGATTCATCAGGCTGTATCTGTGCCAGTGCTCATAAGCAGGTGAGCAAGAGCCAGACCTGACGAGAAACTATCAAGGAAGGAAAAGTGCCCTGTACCAGAGAAACAGGTTTTCTTCCTTGTCTCTGTTTTTTCAACGCAGTATTTTTTAGGGTGCTGACTTTACCACCCTTCCCTAGGGGAGGGGATGACAGGGATGCGGATACACACATGTCTCCAAGCCCAGTGTACTTTGGCTGAGAGGCACTAGCTGGAGCCTCCTTCATCCTGGCACTGCAAGTTACCCTGGATGAGTCTTTCCATATGACATGCGTACTGAAAATGCAGAGGTCGCGAGCCTGCAACCCCACCCGTGCACCTCTGAGGCTCTCCACACACCCAGCTAAGCCAGGTGAGAGCTCTGGGTCTGTCTGCAGAGGCAGTGAAGAGTTCCCAAGTAATTAGTTTGCGCATCAAAAAATGCAGTTAAGTGTTATCCAGACAGCTCCAAATAAAAATTCCGATATTTTTTAGGAAAAAGTCCAATCATTTTGTTTGACATTTTGAAAATTAAGTGTTACGGCTCCATATTTCAACAGGAAGTTTTTGAAACCAGATTTGCTCAAACTCAGGCTTTTTATATATAGATGTATACAGTTTTTTCAAACAGAACAAAACAACATGTTTTGCATAATTCAAAGTGATAGTTTTCAGAAGAGATGACAGTGGTGAGAGCTCTTTCAGAGGAAAACTTGCTTTGTGTTCACTTAAAATGGTGAGCAAGCTGAAAAATTAATTATTCACACATTTCTGAAGCACAAACTGCACGGTGCGGTTTGGGCCCAGGCAGGGGTACGTTAGAAATCCCTCCTAGTCAGCAACCGATTTCTGATTCTACTTCACCTCTGCATATAGTGACCAGACAAGGCGCGAGAGCATCACGTGGCTAACGGTGGGTGCTTTGCACAGAGGTAGCAGTGGAGCATCCTTTCCACATAGCATTGCCTGCAAATGCTCTTTTTGACCTCGTTTTGCCTCGACGCCTGCATTACTCACTCCGAATTTAGCTGCCTACCTTGCTTTCAAGCCTCTTGTCTCTACTTGTTTGTGTTAAGCACAGGACACATGGACAAAATAAGCAGAGCAATGCCAAAGCTGTAACCCAACCCTGTGTGCTCTGAAAGCAGCAGAGAAAAGGAACACGTTTTTGGTGGGGGGAGAGCGAGAGGAAAGGGGGAACTGGGATAAGGAATCAACTAATTAGCCTCATCTACATTTCAGCTACATAGTTCATGGGTACTAAATCATTCCTGACATATTTAGGTTGCCATTTATTACCAAAATTATTCAATGTGAATTTTGCCATTTAGGACGTGTTAAGAAAAATACTTATGCCTTCAGAGTGACTCCAGCTCTGATCCCTTCTGACATAACAGCACCAGTGGGCCACAGTTTAAGTGCATGCGTGCCTGCCCACAGTAGCAACCCAGGCACACAACTGGATGCACAGCTGTAACAGGCAGGGCTGGGTTCAGATCTAGACACTGGGGTGCTCAGAAGTGACTTCTTAGTCAGAAAGCCCACATCTCCACCACCCCCTGCAAAGCTACAGATTAATATCTCCTGCTACAATAATCTCAGCATTCAGTTCAGTGTTCCTGAGATATATTGAAGATTTTACAGGCACAAAAGCTTAACTTAAAACTTACAGCCATGAAACTGTATCACAGTGAAAACATAGTCCTACGCCAAAGGATACACACAAATATGCACACACACATGCCTCACGTGACTATTAAACTGCCTTATACTTTATTTAACTCTTCCTTGTTCATCAATGGGTTATCCACATTATTTTGATCCACAGCTCTACCCCCTCCAGGAAATTTATGGGGTCACTCACCAACAAGGCCTCCTGGAGAACACATGGATTTGGAAAGATGATTGCAGAAGTCACTTCCCTGCAGCCTGTCACCCACCTGAACCTCTTGCTCCAGCTCTGCCAGGCTCCCCTCTCAGCTCTGCACCACTCTTGCTTTGCATTTGGAATCCCAGCCTTATTAAAGCCTCCCATCCTTTCAGGTGAAACCACTAGCCTGGATTATCACCCTCCAGCCCAAGCCTTAACGCTTACAGATACTGTGTCACATGTGCAGGGAGAATTCAGCTGGTCAATATGAGCCAGCCTGGGAAATAGCAGAGCTGGACATGGTATTTGCATAGGGTTGTAGCTCTGCTCAGATCACCACCAGCCTGGCAATCGTGCTTCTGACCACCGGTGCCAGCAGCTTCTCTATTTTCTGCTGTATTCTCATCGTACTTCTCATGGAGAAATGAGACTTATCACGCTGTGTGTAACTGCGTGTCTTTATGTCTGTAAGTCCCCATTTAATAACTTTAAGATGCAATGGCTAATTTCAATGAAAATTTGTCAGAGCAACTGAGGTCTCAGAGATATGAGGTTCACACAGGTTTTATGAAAATAGATTCCTGGATAGAGGAAACTGCTCTTATTAATGTCTCCCACAGAGAAAATGCTAATAAACTCACCCTTTATTAGACATTAGAGAGTCAATGTAGAAAAGAAATGCAGGAATCCCAGCTCATCAGTCCTGCTGCTCATGGAAAAAAATGTATAATCTGGATTTAGTTTGCTCTGGGCCACCGCAGCCAAAGATAACTCTAAAAAATTAAGAGTTGCCTGTATATTCTCTTATAAATCAGTAAACAAAGCCCAGCCTACATTTGAGGTGATATTTCCCACATTAGTGACAGATTGAAGATTAATTTTAATGATATGTTTTCAGTTGGCCAATTCCTCTGCTACTGAAAATCAGCATGAGTCCACAGGCATGAATAAAGCAAAGCTGATTTTCACCATTTTACTCCTTATTATTGTTGAAAGTATACTCATTCCTTCATCTCTGGGTTCAAAAAGGAAAACAAAAATAGCCTTTTTCATAAAAAACGTCAAAGTGGGAGGGGTTAGTTGGCAAGAATTTTCCAGTGAATGGGTCTTGATTTTGCAACTGGCTTCCAACTGCGTCTAAGGAGCCTGAATTTGACTTTCAGGCTATCTGCTGAGCTATTTTCCCAGGCATTTGAAACAGATGAGATGGAGCAGCAGTTTTTTTCCCTTAGCCAGGGCCAGTTTCCTATCAGAGGTGCAAATTCAGATTTATCTACTACAAGAAGCTTAATAAAAAACACCCTTTTCCCCCTCCCCCAGTCATTGGTTATCATAAACAAATCCCTCAGCAGAAGCTAAAAAGAAGATACTTTGAGGTTAAAAGCAGCCTTTAAAAGAAAATGATGTTGTACATCATCCCAAAATTTAATATGACTTTATGCACAATAGTAATGTGCCTGGTAATGCAAAGATTTTTCTAAAGTAGCTTAATAACAATCCAATATTCTCTTCCTTAAAAAATGAAAATGTATGTCAAAAAGGGATCTAATGTAGCTGCATCTTGTATCCATTGATGGAGAGAGCTGATTTACATAGATAGCATTTAACATACTATCATCATTATCCTATCAGTCTTCTGTCTAATCTGGAAGCCTTGAGACTGAGTTCTCAATGTTCTCTGAGGTAAAAAAAAATACCAACCAAAATTATGGTAAAGGGGGAGAAAAAAATCAGCGAGGGACAGATGAATATCGAATCAGATGAGATAAAAATGGGATATTTTTTTTTAGCCAGCAAAGTATGAGCTTAAAATTCTGAAAAGTGGATAAAACAAATAATGTTTAAGACTGTAGCATACGGTACCACAATGATGAGGAATAAAAGAGAGAATTATGTTAATGGTTGGGTCTGCGTGTGCTTGCGGAGACTGCTCACAGACTGCTGGTGATGGCTCGAAGGATACAGACAGATAGTGTGGATCTCTGCAATCCAGACGGTATATCATGCTCATTCCTTTTCACTCTTACCCCCTTTTGCATGAATTTAATGCTTGTGGAGGATGTAAGCAACTAAAGGAGGCCTTCCTCTGTGAGCAGGATGGGCTTATATGAAAACCTTGACAGGGTGAGGCTGTCCCCACTGAAGTCAGTGAGGTTTTGTGCTTTTCTCTTTTTGGACCAAGTTTTTATTAAATTATTCATCTCCAGCACAAGCATGTGGCTATGGTAACATCCCCCACCCCTTGCTCTCTCCCACTTTTACAGGCTTTCTTTAAACTCAGCAAACTCATCAGTGCCTGCACCTTTCCCAACCCTGGTGTGCCCCCACGCTGCGAAGGGATGCCCCAAAGCCCCACAAACCGCCCTTGTCAACAGGCAGGACCAGGTCTGCGGGTCCCACCGCTGCAACTGCCACGCACATTCCCACCGGCACCACAGGACTGAGGGTTTCAGGGTGGAAGAGAATTAATGGCACTTCTGTTTGTCCAAAACGCTTTTCTTTTGAAAACACAGTAACTAAGCAGGTGGCAGCTCAGAAAGGCATATGAGGAGATCAGGGCAGTGCTCAGGTCAGCAGGTTAGGGCATCAAAAACAGGAGAAGAGAGCCAGCAGCCAAGGAAACCATGCAGGCTCCCACGTGAGGTGACATTACAGCCCTGCGTCTGCCTTTGCTGCACTCTGCACCTTTACACTGTTATTGAGTGGGCTTAACTGCAGCCACGCCAGCAAGGCCAGTGCTCAGCTCTGATGCTGGGCCATATCCAGGAGCCACCAGACTGCGCTCTCCTCCTTACAGCTCTCTGCATTCCTGTTGGGGGGTGGCACCCCCTCATACATCTGTGCAGCACCCAGGACGTAGGGCAGGAGGGCCTTTAGCACAGAGCTGTACGGACTGCAGCATCCCGTTAGCATCCGACATGTGCAGTGTTCCTGCTCGGGGTCCGTGGTGGAGGCGTGGCTGGGCGGACCTTTCTCCAGCCCTCCCTGCATTGAACTGGATGGGGTCCATGACTGCTACTGACCCCATAGCATAAAAGAACATGGGTTTTCCTAATAGACTTATAGGGACCATTACAGCCTAACCACTGGGTCATCCCACCTCTCCTGCCAGTTCTCTGGCTCATGCCCACTCGTTTGCCTGTTTGACAGATTGGTTCCTTCAGTCCAAACTAAACAACTTGCATGATGTAGGGATGTGGTCACCTTCTTTGTCTGAGACAGCACGGTCGGAATTCCTGCAGAAGAGCCCCAGGCCCGGATGCAAGCCCAGTTCAGCATATTTCAGGTCCTTCAAGAGAAGGAGAAAAGGTAATACCTGTAGTGGAAAGCAAGTGTTTACCTTTGGCTGCATCCCATTCACCATACGTCTCTCCCAGGACACACAAGCTAGCCATGTCTATACCACACATGTCCCCATGTCATGCAGCTGCTCAGCCTTCCATTTAATGCTGCATCTGCTGCATAGAAGCAAGTATGACGCAATACAAAGCCTGATCTAGTCACTGCACCTAATTATGAGGAAGAATAGAGCAAATTTTACCCTTACATGGACATGGAGTGCCAAAGCCGTGCTGTTACTGGCAGAGTTCCCCTGTGGTTGCAGCTATAGGGCACCCAGCAGGGATTTAATCCTCTTGTAAGTAGCATTATCTTGAGCTCAGATATTTGTTCTGGGCTTCACAGGGTTAGCAGTAGGGATCAGTCCTGCCCTCAAAACCTAGTGGCTTTCAAGGTGGAACGTGACCATTTTATAAAAGGGATTATGTGCCATTGTTTGTTTGCAACCACAAAGCACTGGACTCAGTGACTCAGGAGGTGCCTTCCAGTCTTTTGCTGCTGTGTTGTTAATTGAAAGAAAAGCTGCTGGTTTCCTTGTCCTCAACATTTATCATACACAAATCCTTTGGAGTTCTTGCAGAAGGTTTCCGTGGGAGTCCAAGCGTTCTGGGACATGAAAACTCTTTCCCCTTCTCTAACTCATATTTACTTGTCTCAGTTTCATATTTTTTTCAGAAGTGGCAAAAATACTGGGACCATAGACAAGTGAGTTGCAATATTATTTTTCACAAATACGCCTTGCTTCACCTGCTTGATACTGTCCTCAAGCACACGCAGTCTGATCAACAGAGCTCACAACAGTGCAGCAGACAGGACACAAAATGTCAGAAGTTCAGTCTAGCAAGAGCTACTCTCTCCACACCTAATCTAGACCCAGGCTTAAAAAGTATGTCCTAGAAAATAAGTTGCTCAGAGTGAGTTAGTTGCCTGGGGCAGATGAGAGAAAGAAAAAATGAGATGCAGAAACTGTAGCAAATCTTTTCCAATCAGCCATGGAGTTGAATTGGCTTAATGAAACTCTATAGAGGAAAGTTTTGTTGGGGAGGAATAGATGTATGGATCTGACCACTTTGTGGATCAGTAGGTACTGCTTTGTTCTGAAGAGGCTCTGCCTGAGTTACTTACCTCCACTGTGGTTCATGGGACTGTGAGAGAAAAAGCTGACAGCCACCATGCCCACATATACCGGTCAGGCTCATGTGATTTAAAGCAAGGCTAAAGTTTCAACACATAAATTTTAGCCCAGGGAAGCAAAAATCAGATCATTTCACCCCAAAGACAGGAGAGAAAGGGAGAGACTTTTCTTTAAATGAGCTCCTTTGGAAGAGATCAAAACCAAAGCTTTCTCTTAAATAGCCCTGATCCTGGAGACAGCCGTCTAGGCACATGCAAAGGACACGTTGAAGAAAAGCATTAGTGTTTGTAAGATAAAGCCTTTATTGATGCTTAAAGTTGCATCAGTTTAACTAAATGTATTTTTAAAACTCATTTAGTGAAAACATGCAAAACCCTTGGGCAGACACTCTAAAATTGTTTTAATGGTTTTAAATTGAATTGGCTTCATGATTCCTCACTAAATTAAACTGTGCTAACTTTAAATTGTTCTGCAAGTAGCCATGCAGTACTATGCGCAAGATTAACTAAACCAAGTTTTAAAACCAATTTCAGTCAAACTACTTTCCATGTAAGTGTGGAAAAAGCTTTAAATACAGGAAGATCGTTAAATATAGGATGGTGACATGGCACCTGGCTAAACACACTAAAAACACTGAACCTTGTCCGCTGAGACTCAGAGGTAGAATCACTTCTAAAAACGGCTATACTTGCTTTCTTGGTTGTTCTGTACAATTTCTAATTTCTTGTTTGACTACTGATAAATGGTTTTCTAAAGTAAAATTCTGCAGCTCTCATGTTCATCGGAATAAGCTGGGTTCGACACTCCAGGAGAGTTAACAAGAACTTTCAAACTTTTCTCTTTTTTTCTGTTTCCTCCATGACTTTCTGAGAGGGAAAGCAGAGAGGTGACATTAAAATGGCAGCACCCAGAGACAGCAATGACAGCTCCACAGACTATGATACTGAAAGAGTGACAAGTATTTCTAAAGGCTGCTTTGACAACTCATAGCCGAGTTTTCCTTTAAGTTACAACCATTTTTCTGAAGCAGTAAAATTGGCGCCTGAAGGATCTGAAAATGAAGAAATAAAGTTGTGTAAAGTTGGCAGTACCTTACAGTGCTCATTGAGCATCAGTTATATATATATATATAACGCCCTGTCTTACACCTACCAAAGTTGCCTCAAGACCCTATTGCCGTGCCACGGTATGGTAGCTTATTAATAAAGCTACTGCGCTGCTGCTGGCAATCCAAGGCAGCAAAAAGGGAGCACGTGTGGGATGATGGCCTGCGCTGCCACACTGGTACCTGTCCTGCTCCCTCCTGATCCCTTCCGGTCACCCCCCGGTCTTTTTAGGACCTTCCCAAGAAAATGGGACCATCTGTTACCTTTTGTGCTCAAGACACTCCTGGTTACTAAGAGGGGTTACTGGATTCCTGTCACAGTCATGAGCAGCTTGAGGTTTGCTCCTTGCTCTCTTTGCACAGGCCAAGTGATGAGGCACCACGGTCATTCCATTGGATGCTGCAGGGAAAAACCAGACAGTCCCTTCCCTGGAGCCCAGCAAGTCATAAGGACTGCCTCTGCCCAGGGTGTCACCGTCCCACTGTTGGTGTGTTTGAGTTATAATCAACTTGAACAGCTGAGGCGTTTAAACCCAGTGAGATCCCGATTCAGCAAAGGTGTGGGAGACGTTGAGATGTAGCTGCACCTTCCTGAGGCTGCAGTGAGTTTCCTTCCTAACGCAGGAGGAGGTCAGCAGTGTGGCTGCCTGGGTCATGTACCTGTCCCAGCGATGCCCAGAGTGGAAAACAGTTACCTGCTGCACTCTTCATTCAGTGTTTAGCCTGAAGGTTCAACCTAACCCTTGAAATTTGTTTTCACCTGCTCGGAGAAATTATTTCTTACCTGAATAATTCAGTTGCCGTCAGCTGTATCAGCCGGACATCAGATTATTACTGTTTTGTTTAGAGGGCAGCAAGTCCTTCTATGCAAAAGTGGGAATCATCTGCAAACTGCAGAAGCCGGCAACTGGACAAACGTCAAGATGTCAGGGAAGTTCTTTAACCTTGGCCGGCTGCTGGGCCTGATGCACTTGCCTTACACACTGGCATCACCCTGCTTGGTGCCTTCCACCCTCGATTGGGGAAATTCCTCCTTTTCCAGGCCAATCAACAGAAGCTCACCGAGATTTATGGCTTTGATGAGTGAAATTTTTAGCCTTGAATCTACAGACTGCAGCTTTAAATACATTATAGAGATTATCAGCAATGTATCAAGGTGTCTTTGCAGGATGGTATAAACTTCTACTGCACTACTTATTGCCATAAACCATACTTCCAGGTTTTTATTTATATGCGCATTAGCTCAATATGATTGGATCTGTAGCCAGCCCTGGGGACTGGAGTAATTTATATATATCAATAAAGGTCTCCAGCCAGCCACTGGGTGCTCTAAGGGGAACAGTAGTTCCATTTAAAACATTAGGAACTGGAGAAATTGAAAATAACTCTCTATTTAGAGGCCAAGAAGTAAGACAGCAGGCAACAGAGGTCCCAGCACAGCAAGGCTATACTAAAGAGATTGTTAAAATGTCATTTCACTTACATATAAGCCACAGAAAAAAAAAACCAACCCTTTAACCATTTCTCTCCCATACTCACTACAAATAACACTTGAAAAGAAAATATATTCTTCAAATCTAAAGTGTTTTAAATAATCCCAGAGGATATGACCATAACATTTTGAGCGATGCGTTCAAAGAATTCAGGGGAGTTTACTTGCAAAATCAGTTTTAAAAAAGGCAGAAAATCTCATTACCTTAGCATTTGTTAATGTTAAAGCCGAAATGTAAAAGCAACAAGAAAATCCCTCAGTGGCTGGATTTTATTTACAAGGCACAAAAAGCCTACAGGAAGAAGTGTCATCTTGTCTACCTAAAGTAACCAAACCCAATACTATTAAATTTTAACACTGAAGTGGATTCGACTGCTCTTTTCCTTTAACAAGCAAGGAAAGCATTGCACAAGCACCTAGCACAGATCTGCTGAGGTTTACCTGCCACCGCTGCTCCTCAGTTTCCCATGGTTCATGGATACACTTGGCTGGTAGTCTAGGTTTTAACAGTGTTTATATAGTAAAAATTTCATCTTACAGTGAACTTTAATGACCTGTAACTGAAACCCAGCTTGACTGAGTTCCTATAATTTTTTCAAAAATTCTCTTTAACTTTCTGCAAAAGATAACTAGCAGGTCGGAAGGAGGATAGGGCAAAAATGTTCTAGACATAAAAAAGCCATATGAAGCTACACAAGAAAAACAGGCTGTAGGGTCTTGCTGTAGTCTGAACTATGGAGCCACACTATTCACATGGCAGGACAAAAAAATCTTGTGGGATTGTTTGAGAGAATCATCTGCTAAAAGACTGTCCCACTGCTCTGTATTTTCTTCACTTTGAACTACAAAAGCAATGAGAAAATGCAAGCTCCTTCTCACCATCCCAGCCTCTCTTCTCTCTCTCTCCTTCGCAGGAGTGAAGTGCCAATGTTTCATTTTCCTTCCTCAAAATCGAGGATTTTTCTGAGGGTCTGAAACACCAGCATGTAGGGCCTGCCTCCTGCAAAGCGAGCCAGTTGGGTTCTCTTTCTCCGTTATTTGCTTAACCTGGGGGAAATAACCCAACAACAACCAAAACAAACCACCAGTGTGGTTCTAAACTGGGGAGCAGCCATTTCTAAGCAAACATAGCGTGGCTGATGTGACCACATCGCAGAGTGAGTGAGCCTTCCTCTCTCCCATCACGCCCCCACACCCCAAGAGGAAAAGAAAAATTGCTTAATGCATAACAATGCCATTGTGTGCGGGAGGATTCCTGCCTCGGAGGAAGCGTCCCCACCAGAGTCTCCGCGTGCAGCTTGCAGCGCTTTGAACGCTCCTGCTGTCCTTGTGCCGCAGCCAAACTAAACCCATCTCTATTCAAAACTCAGATACTGCCCCGCTGTTCCAGGTTTTGTTTTGTTTTTTTAAAGGTTTGTTTCTTATATAGGGTATTTATTCGCAGTGGATTAATTTATCGTTCATGAGGCTTTACTTTTCAAAGGATATTACTTTCTACTCTGGGGAGACCGTGTGGGCTGGTGGATGGAGCCATTGGGTAGAGGCTATGGAGACCTGAACTGTGGCTTGGAGCAGGTCATGCCCTGCAGCCTCTCTTCCTGTCCCTTCAGCAAAACCACCCACCCTCCTGGTTTCATGTATGGTTTTGTTGCTCCCACGGAAGGAGGGGTTGCTAATTAATGTCATGAAGTGCTCTATTTAATCCCTTCAACGAGTAGGCCAGAGTCAATACCTAGGTCTTGTGTTAGACCTTGTGCCCTGGAGAAGTCATCCTAGGATATGTAAGTGGGAGGAAAGCATGACATATTGTAGCAGAAGGATGAATGTCAGGAAGAGATTTTGGTGTGATGGGGCCAAGGTGAAGGAAAAATGTACAGAGAAGTATCACAGCATGGTAGCTGATGAAGGTGCAAAATTTGCACCATCCACTGACAGCAATAAGCTTCTCATACACGGGAAACAGGGCCAATGCTTGTGGGGGCTGCGTTACCGCACTGACCTGGGTGGCCGCTGCCTTTCATGGACTGCACACAGAAGCAGGACAGTCCCCATTCAGCTGGGACTGTGCCCAGATCCTGGCCAAACAAGCAGGTCGTGAACAAGATCCAAACTGGGGGTCCTGCATTCTGCACCACATCCATGTTCTTTCCTAGTTGTTTGTAATTATGGGTTGTTTTTTTTCTGAATAAGTGCATTAGTGCCTCCATATTCTCACTTTGCTTGGAACTGCAGGCACACCACGCTGCAATGGCTGTGTTATTCTAACATTATTAAATGTGCACTCTTCTTTTATTAGGCTTTTTAATAACATTTAAGTTGCACTCCTGGGAATTTTTGCAGAAAGGGAATGTTGGCCAGCCTAATTTGTACATGAAAATACCCCACAGGCCAAGGAAACAAGATTCAGATGAATTTCACGTACAGCATGACTGTGAATACAACAAGTGCTGAAGGAGCTTTGGGGTGTAAAACCATTCAACTAGGAATGTTTGAATCCCATGTGTTGTGCTCTCTAGGCTGTAACTTGTTTGTGCACATTACTGCTTATATTTCATGTGTATTTTTACTTCTTTACTAAAGGCACCCAAGTCTTCTCATTCTGTATCTCAGAGGTGCTTTTTTGCATCCCACCATGGGGCAGCAGAGGACTTACTGCCCTTACAGGACACCCTGCTCTGTACGTCTATCCTAAATCACTTAATTCCCAGGTTGCCAGAAACACAAAGCCCTTAGGGATGTCCTGGGTGAGTTGTCCAAGAACACTCCCAGCCATGAAACTCGTGGGTGTACAGAGATGCTAGAAGAGAAGGCAGATACTTGTGTCAGGTACCGTGGGGATGGGCTCTCCTCTTGGGGAAATCACCAGCTTAGGCATGAATGGGTTCAAAGCTCTGGAGAGAAGCAGGCTGCCAATGCCAACTAATGTCTCTGAACACGATTCTCTCTGTTTTGCTCTAGCTGACACTGCTGATAAGGAGCTTTTATCTAGAATCGGCTGTTTGTCATCTTCCTTGCTACTTCATTATCCCTTTTTAAAAAGCATTGGCAATAATTTTAGAATAGTAAACAAATAAAGTCACTTTAAAAGGGAGAAGACTGTGCATAACCCTTTTCTTTTCCCTGGGAAAATCATAACTTTGACTTAAATGTTTTAATTAATCTCTCTTGGATAGCTAGCGCATGAACATCCTGACAGAATGGGCTGCAGAAATTCACAGGAACAGCTCTGCGTCTCCTTGCTTGCAGCTGCCTTCACTGCTGCAGGGTTATTGTTTTCCTATAATACTACACAGTTTGAAAAGTGGAGCTGTTAAAAGTGTTAGAACTGAAAACACACAGAATCAGATTCAGAATTAAAGTTTCTGGAGAGATGTTCCTGTGAGAAGGCGGGGACTCCAACGAATAGAGTTTGGCTTTTGGTTTTGCCCCAAGCTCCCTGACTTATCTCTGGTGAGTCGTTGAATAGGTCTGTGTTAATTATTCTCTCCTTGTGCTTTGCTTCTTTAGAACCAGGTAAACAACCTCTTGTCCCCACCAGTATTCAGCTATTTTCAAAACAAATGCTTGTGTCTTTATCAGGAATATTATTAAGGTAACTGCTTACTGATGGGAAATTGAAAGTTCTTTGATGTTTGTGGAGCACTTTACATCCAGTCACTAGCACATGGGAACTCAGATCTGGCTTCAGAGCTTGCAGAACTCCCAAAATGCACATTGTTAATGACCAAAGCACAAAGAGAAGATGGAAGAGATTGGGTCACAGAGGTTTGGTCCATTTCCAGGGCTGCAGTACCACCTGGGAACCCTGACTCAGCACTGGGAAGCAAGTTGCATGGTCACATCTCTCTAAAGCTTGCAGGTTACTCTGTGATTTCTTTCACATAAAGTTCGTGGGAACATTTTGTTCAGTTTCATGACACAAGTTCTGGTTTTTCACTTCTCGTGTTTCATTTTGGGCATGAAACGATGAACAGACCAAGAACCTCAAAGTGAAACTCATTGGAAACCACCACATTTCTTTGGTCTTTGTTTTAAATCCAGGAAAATCCACAAAATGCTTGCACTTTCTATGAAAAACCATCAGCTAGCTTAAGGAAAGATCCTAATCAAACCTTCCACTGATTTCCATGGGGAATTTATGACTTATGCCAGAGTAAGCAAAGAAGATTCATAGTAACCATGCCCAGGAACTATGCAGTGAATCTGGTCTGGGTTTCTTGTTGACCAAAAAAAAAAAAAAGAAGAAGAAGAAGAAGCGAAAGTAAATGAGTCAGATCAAGATAGTCCTAAAACAGGTTGGCTTTCAGATTTCACAATGGACATTTTGCAGAATTTCAGTCAGAGTCCATTTTCTCTTGAGCACTTTATCTGCATCTCCACAAACCATACTGAGTGCAGGAATATCCACTGGGATATGCAGGTCCGAACTCACGGAGATGTGCACGTGGGACCTAAAATATTGGGCTTGGCTCGTGTATGTTCTTTCAGTCTTTCACTTCCTAGAGCCACAAGTTGGCACTGGAAACACACGTACCACAGACCTGAAATGTGTATGTGTTGTGCTATATGGTGTATTGGCGATACAAAAGACATGGTCCTCCAGCACACCTCTGGGATGCATATGGAGAGGCAAGACAGCAGTTCTCCTGGAGAGCAGTGGTGGAGCTGGTTTTATCACCACTTGGGAAGTGGTTGCAGTGTATGACAATAGTGCTGGTATATGAAACACATGTGAGGATAGTGGAGTACACATGTGGCCTGGTTTGCACATCGCCTTGTCATTTGCTCTTTCCTGGAAGACCAATGCAAAGAAGATGACAGACTTTTCAGAGGCTGGAAAATTATTCCGGTGTTTTGCAATTCTGTTTTAGCTTGTGACAAGGCTGGCACAGCATGGCACAGCGAGCGTGTTTGTATGAAACGTAGCATACTCCTAAATAACCCTGATCTCAGACACTGACGCTAGTAGCATTAGTCCTCATCTTTCTATATATAGTGACTTATTGAAAAGGTCTTACTTCGAAACTGCTGCTGCTGCAAAATCACTGTTGCTGAGTAATATGACCCACGATATTTTATATTTACTAGAGCAGATCTAGCTCATCCCTGCTCCATTTGATACTGCAACGAGAGATATGTGTAATGACTTAGTCACTGTGACTCACATAACCTCAGTGCCTATAAAGCAGCTGTGTTTCGTGCTTTCTGTCTTCCTTTTTCTTTTTCTTTTTTCACAAAAAAGAAAAAACACAGTTCTAAGTGGTTCAAGAGTAAAAGGAGGAGATGGTAGTAATCAGTTCCACCTAATGATTGATCAGTTTGTGAGGAATGCTGATCAACTCCAGATGTTGCATTCCAGCCTCAAAATGTGATCATCAATTCAGAACTCCCATCTGGTTTGTCTGACACCAACGACACAAGAAGTTTTCCAAGAAACTCTAAAAAAAGTGTAGTTGATGGGAGAGTATCTCTGCTCAGACCAGTACATCTGCCAGTAGGATGTGGGAGAGTTCCCTTTTGTGAGTCTAGCTCCTTTTGGTGTCCCTGAGTGACTGGTCTGTTGATGGTGTTTGACAGAAAACCATCTGCTTTTGGAAATATCCTTTCCCAACACCCTAACTTTCAAGGCCAGGGGTTTCTGGATGCCTCTCTCTCCAGCTGTGCTGGAGGACAACTGTGGGTGACACTCTATTGTTAATATTTTCACTCCCCCCCAAAATCAGAAGATAATTCAGTTCAGCCGTCCTGCCCATTTGCCAGATCTCACAGGAAGCAATGACTGCCAGCAACTCGTCAGTGTTTTGCATTTGCAAACTTTCTTTTTGTTTGCTTCCTTATTTCTCAGAGCTCCGCTTCCCTCATTTACTCACCTAACCTGTCCATTCCATAAAGCAATCATGCTTCTGGATAGTAAGGTGCCAAATTCAATTCTCATTTACTGATTCACTCTTCCCACTGACTTTCATAGCACTTACACGTGTTACCAATGGATCAGCCTAGCTCTGTCCCAAGCATCTGTACAAAAGTGGTCATTCCCATGCTGCAGTGAGTTCCCCAAGGAATCTTGCCAGTAGATTTGTTATATCCCTGAACCACATGCGGTCAACACCATAGTGAGATTCCCCCCCAAGTGAAGAGGCAGAAGGAGGCCAATCCCCTTTGCAAAGCCGCAAGGAGCAGAGGAGGAAGGCAGCCAGAGGAAGCCTTGTGCTCATGCAGTGGTTATGCCCTCGCTGAGTCCATCTGTGCCCCTGTACACCAGATCTTTTAATTACAGTTCATAATCATTTAATGACAGCTTGTCCTACCACAGGGCAGGGCGGCCACCATCAGGCAGGCAAACATTCAGGCTCAGCCGTACCCTCCTAGACAGTGAGCATCTACACGCAGTCACGCTCATATCAGGGATGGAGAAACAGGAGGAGGCAAGAGTAAAACGGAAACCCCGCAGGAGGCTTAGCTGCTGCCCTTGCAGGATGGGGACTGCTTGCAGCACAAATCCAGTCCTGTACTGGAGAGTGGGGCTGAGAGCGTCTGGGGCATCCCCTAGGAGCATCCTGGGGCTGGGCAGAGCGCAACAGGCGCAGCCCCCGCTGCCTGTGCTGGTAGCGCCTGTAGCCACCCTGCACGCGCGGCACAACGAAACCTCCAGTAATTGGCCTGCTCTACCCAGCCTGGCTACTGCACAACCAAGGTAATTATCTAGGGGGACTTTAGCTGCCCACTGGAAAAACAGAAGCCAGGCTTGCAAACCAGTTGCATCATGAATGATAATGGTGCTGACAGTTTTAAAAGCGCTCGGGGACTTTTTAAAACGCAGCTAACCCGTCTGAGAGAACCTTTCATAGGGCAGGAGCCGCAGCCATGCAGGCGGGAAGAGCCAGGGGAAACAAAGAGCTCCTGCCATGCTGGGCCCTCTGCACTTCCAGATTTACCTCTTCCTGTGAAAATGCTGTATTACGATGCTGCCCAGGCTTGTTTTCAAGGCAAGAGAAGCCCAGGAAATGGAATTATGGCCATCTAGGAAGGACTCCCCTCTTGTTAGGAACATCTTGTCTGTATCTAAGGGCATCTATACAGCAAGGCAGCGGTAACGGCTCAGAGACTGCCGGCGCTCACCCATATTGGATGGGTGGTTAAGGTGCCCCTACACACTTAAACACATTTCCTTGCTAAATTCCCTGCGGTACATTAATTTTTACTGATTGCTAATGGCTGCCTGGCTGTCTCTAAGGCAACTGGTCCAGTTATTATTAATTTTGAGGGTAGAAGAACAATAGACATCCATTTATCAGTGAGGTACAAAACAACGGCCATTATTTGTTGTTGTTGCAAACTGGTTTTTAACTATAGAGGTCCCACACTGATTGCGTTTTGAGTCATTTCTTGCTGTAAAAAGTCTTAATGGAGGAAACTTGGGGCAAGAATAAGAAAGTGAAATTGAAGCAGTGCTCAGGAGAAATTTCAGTCTCCTTCAGCGAATGAATATGAAGTGAATGCAATTTTTCAGCTGTCACTGACCTATTTTAGACCCTCTCCTTGCCAAAAAAAAAATCCCTAGGAAACTTCATTTACCACAACATTATTTTTCTGGAAGGATCAGTGAAAAAAAAAAAATCAGAAGAGAAAGTTTAAATATAGGGTTCACAAGCTGCTTTTTACTTGATGCAGGAACAGGGGCAAGCAGAATAAGTGGCTTTATGTCAGTGCTATAACCATTTCTGTTCAGCCCGCAGGCCAGGGGGGAGAAAAAGTGACCCAAGCAGAAGTTATCATGGCCTTAAATCTTTTCTGACATGCACTGTCTGATAGATATTCCTAAAATACACAAGCTCATCTGGCTTTAAATGCATTTCCTTGTGTATGTTATAATGGAAATCTGCGGTGTTTTGCATGCCCTTGATTTGATATATTTTGGGGGATGAAGTCTCCACTGGCCTAACTGTTTTGTGGCACTGGACTTACTCACACAGACAATTCAGCCTGGTGTGTTAAAGGCACGGTTTGGAGAACATAATCACATGATAGATTAAATTACCCTGTAATGCCATTTCTTGCCTCGGAATTGAGATCTAAAGGAACATTTGCAATGGAAGTAGATGGATTGAACAATTTTTGGTGTCACTGGTAGGTTTATTTAAGACTATTTAACTATACATAAATTGCATGTTTGTTTTAATAACTGTACTTATTGTCTTGTGTCAACTGACATATGCAGATTAGTACATAGTGTGCAATATATACAGAGCAGTAATACTTTAGTATACCCAGTCTGTGTCAGGCTACAGTATTTAGCAGTCTCTGAGTAGTGTCTCAGTTTCATATTTACACATAATTTTGCAAACTTGCAGAGGCTTCATTATTGCAGGGTGGGTACAGGAAATACTGGGTGAGTAAGTGTAAAAGAGTGATAGTGGGCTTTTTTTATTTTCAGATGTTTTTCAGATATAGAGTGGTTTTTTCCTTTCTTTTTTTGAAATTGTGACATTGCAGAGAGCAGACGCCAGTTTACAGGCAATGGGAGTGGCTAGCTGTCACTGCTGATGCCCACTTGACACCATAGTTCTGCTGAAATACCTGTACTCTCACATTTTTATTGCTTCAAAATTAAGGTAGAAATTGAGGAAACTCTCCAAATGGTTTTATAGCCTTCATTGTTTAACAAGAAATAGTTGCATTTCTTAAAATCACAAATTCCAATTTTTCCTCTATGAGACAATTTTTATTTCTAAACCTCTTTCCTTTTTTTTTCAGACTATCAATTTCCTTTTCCCTCTGTGCCTCCTGTGCTAGGTGTTGCCGTGTATTTACCATAAAATGGTGTTTCTTTGTAAAATACTTTGAAGAGGAAGAATTAAATACGCTATATGGGAAACTACCATCATTAACATTGATTTACTAGAGCATTTTGAGAATACTGAGGTTCAATTTACATATTTAACTGCAATCTCAGCCTTATTCTCAAAGTTCTTCAATGTACATAACTTTGAACTGAGAGTTAATGACTTGCGTAAGTTCTGTACCAAAAAGACACCTTGGTGAGAGCTACAGATATAAAAGAGGTTTAAATTATGGGGTATTTTAGGTTTCTTTTGAACAAAGTTATAATGCCACAGTGAATATATTAGCAATTTCTGTTTGAAATCAGTGGAACCATTTGCATGACACCGGCGCAAGGCTCAGTCAATAGCAGAGAGCATGTTTTATTACCACTGAAATAATCAGGAGATCCCGGTAGGTAAAAAGGGCTAATAGATAAAAGGTGAGACTACTCAGTATACCTGCTACGAATCACTTGGCGGTGGCTGAACCCAACAGTACAGAAATCTAACCCAGAGCAATACTTTTTCCCGCATTCATCCACAAGCGTAAATACTCAGAAGTCACTGACAGCCTATCGCAAATCGTCTGTTTGATTGCATCACTCAATTTTTGCACTAGGTCAACTGCGTAAGTAGTCAGCCACGCAGGAAAGAGGAATGATACTGTACAGTTTATTAAACTAACACAGCACAATTTTGAAGTTTCAGTATTTGCTACAAATTATCCACGAGCTGTTCATGAAGGTAAACCACTTCACCATATAATTTAGACAATCTCTACTGTTCTATCAGGAATGGTGTGCGCTGGCAGCCCAGAAAGCCCCCCGTGTCCCGGGCTGCAGCCAAACCGGTGTGGGCAGCAGGGCGAGGGGGAGGATTCTGCCCCTCTGCTCTGGTGAGACCCCCCTGCAGTGCTGCGTCCAGCCCTGGGGGCCCCAGTACAAGAGCTGCTGGAGCGAGTCCAGAGGAGGCCACAAAGTTGATCCGAGGGCTGGAGCCCCTCTGCTACGAGGACAGGCTGAGGGACCTGGGCTTGTTCAGCCTGGAGAAGGGAAGGCTGCGGGGAGACCTAACTGCAGCCTTCCAGCACCTAAAGGGGCTACAGGAAAATTGGAGAGGGGCTGGTTATCAAGGAGTGTAGGGGTAATGGGTTTGAGCTAAAAGAGAGGAGATTTAGATGAGATATTAGGCAGAAATCCTTCCCTGTGAGGGTGCTGAGGCCCTGGCACAGGGTGCCCAGAGAAGCTGTGGCTGCCCCTGGATCCCTGGCAGTGCCCAAGGCCAGGTTGGATGGGGCTTTGGGCACCCTGGGCTGGTGGGGGGTGTCCCTGCCCATGGCAGGGGGTTGGAACTAGATGATCCTTGTGGTCCCTTCCAACCCAAACCATTCTATGATTCTATGATTCTATGAATATAGTGTAATAAACTAGCATTCACGGTGCAGGTAATCCAGAACGATGGCAGAACTCCTTAGGTAATTGTTATAACATCCATATCCCCCAGGGTGTTACTTTCTGCTATGCTGGGGTTCATCTTTTTAATATCTGGGGGGTGGAAGGATAAAAACTACTCACCCCTACTAATATCTCGTGCCAAGGATCTGGAAATGTTGATCACTTTAAGAATGTTCAACCAGCCAGCATGGACAGTTCTGGGGGTCCAGGGTGTTTTCCAGGGTTTCCGACAAACGAGCTCTTCCCTATCCCATGAATTGCCTCTTCTTCTGATTCCAGTGGTGGAGGCACCCCCTTACCTCCACCAAACTCATCATCTTCTGAGGAAGCAGTCCCCTGCGACTTCCAAAGCTCTCTAGAGAGTTGATCTCTCTCCCGTGCTTAAAAATAAACTTTTCAGTCTGAAGTCCCACGGGAAATACTTTGTTAGGAAAGGTGGGGAGTGAAAGGAGTTAAATCATTCGCACTATTAACTCAAGTGGCTACTGCAGCTGGTCCAGTAAATGCCAAGCCAGCCAAAGCTCAGTCATTTTCTCTCTCACACACATTGTGTAGAGCGAAACGAGAGTGTCTGCAGATTTATTAGCTTGTATATAACACTAAATTGATGAAAACATCCTCTAGGCAACTTCATCTACTTTTCACTTGCCATGTTCCCATGACAGTGACAACTTGTTGTGTTACAGCTGACCTGTCAGCCTCAGCTACTCCCTGTTCATTGGGGGCTGTCTGTCACTGGATGTGTATGAAACGGGAGGTGAGCAGAATACAACAGGCAGTTACACACACATTCCTCCCAAACAGCCTGCTTAAAAACTGGCAGAGCTGACAATGGAGAGATTATTGTTGAACCTTCACATAGATTCATCCAATATATAAGTCTGTTCTAACAGACGGATGCTACTGCTGCAAACATTTTTACCTAGCTATAAATAATCAAATTTCTTAAGCCAGTGGTCCAAAAATAGCAGCTCTGGGCGTTTTTTCTGCTGTTGCAAATCAGTGGTGAGAGGGGCATTCATTACATCCTCTTTTCCAGATAGAGAGGTGACCAGCACAAATCACGTATGTGGCAAGGAGTGCATGCTCCATTGTTATTGCAGATGTGTCAATCCCTGGAAACAAAAGAATCGACACCCGTCTAGGAACAGGCTCCCCGTTAGTTAGCAATTCAGAACGACTTCCAAAAGCAATCCCTTAGTCTCCAATGATATCTGTCTGACAACTACTTAATCTCGGCAAGAGCTGCGTTAAACCAGCCTGTCATCATTGCTACCTCTCAGGTGTAGCTTGAAAAGGGAGAGAGAAAGACAGAGAGATCTATGAGTTTCAATCACTTAGAAGAAATTATAACTTTTTAGAAGCCTGTATGCAGATAGCATTTACCTTATTGAATGGAAGATGACAGTTACTATATAGACAGAGTGGTACAATGCAAAATGCCAGCTTCCAGGTGATTCTATCCCATCTCCGAGGCTGTCGGGAGCTATCAAATTAATGTTGAAATAATTGTCACTTGTGAATACCTGCCAGTGTAACCAAGTCGGGTATTAAAAAAAAAAAATCCCAATTGATCAGCCTCACAAAATGTTCTGAATACTTAAAGAAAAAAGTTTCACTGAGGTGTGACGCTGTTACATATTCATTTCAGCAGAAGGATTTTTTTTTAAGAACAGAAGCAAAAAATGAAAGTATTTAAGTTGCCTCATTGAAGCAGTGTTAATATCGTCAGTGATTCTTTGATTATTTAAAATTCAGCTACTTTTATGATAAAAGAAGCAAATAAAAGTTAGCTAATGCTTTAACCTCTTGCGGCTAGAGTAATTTGCAATAAATCTTGATGCCATTCTCTCTCTGTCTCATTGCTATAAAAATTCCCACTTTGTTGAAGTTCCCTTTTATCACTGCAGATCCTTAAAGGGGTTTATTGGGGTTAATAGTTTTTCTAGGTCCTGTTGCAGCAAACTGTTAAATGTTCTGGGTGTCTAACTTAATGAAGAGCAGGGATAGATCCACTGTGTCACTCCAGTCCCGTATTATTTTATAATAAATGACAGCACGGGAAACTGTATTCTCTATTCATGGAACACATGCAGCACCAGTAACAGCACTGCACATTTTCTCTGTATTGACTTACCCACATACCTGCAGCAAAGAAGAAAGGAGTATAGTCCCTGTGCTGTATCAGAGCGCTCCCAGCTCCCGCTGAAACCGCCCTCGGTACTTGGCAGGTTTGAATCTTCGACATTTCGACACAACCTCTTTAAGGTACCAGGTTTCAGTATTCACCAAGCACACCTTATTACCCAGTACATGGCAAATGATTGCGTCCTCCTCTTTCAGACGTGTCTCTCACCCCTTCACTCTTTGCTTTCACCATTTTGCAGAGGGCTAAATGCAGTGCACCCTGAGTGAGCTGCATTTGAAAGCTGCAGCCAGTGCTGAATTCAGCGGACAACTTCTTAGGAGGCAGTTCCTGTAGACAGGATGCTGCACCAGTGCTCTGTGACCTGTGCTGGCCATCACACCAGTGCCAGAACAGTCTAAGGTCCCAATACACAACTACCAACCCTTCAGTCATCTGGTCCCTGCCTCCCTGAGGAAGCACCGTACCCTCGCTGATAAACTAGCAAGATGTTCAGTCTGATTTTCATCGAGGGCAATCAAGTTTGCTTTCCTCCTGGAAGGCAAATATGGGTTTATGCTCATTGTTCCCCAATCCATTGGTCTTTTCACATCTATATTTGACCTCAAGGCTGGCCAGACACGTCATGACTTGTGAGCCATCAGTTGGGGAAGTTTTAGTGGGCGGTGAGTCAAGACACTGGATACCACTGCACAGAGCCCGCAGGCTGAATCACAACACAAGCTGAGACTGTCGAACCATTCAAACACTCTCGGAGCCTCACAGTCCTCTGATAAAGGTTCCTCTGTCTCTCTTTACTTCCTACAAGCCAGACATCTAAATTCTGTTTTCTAGGCTGATAAACTGAATTCTCCGTTAAGAGTTCCTGTGTTTCAGCCGATATGAGGTCTATTGAAATTCATTTTCAACCACTGAATATTTACAGTAAATTGATTATCTCTCCTCTATTTTATTATATCACATTAACAAGTACCTAAAGCTTTTTTTTTTCTTTTCTTATATGCTTAAACAATTCTCCTAACTTGGACTACCTTCTGATTTCTGCATTATGGAGCAAACTGGAGCCATTCTATACTTAAACCAGCATAAATGAAATAACATTTTGATGCTTGTATATATATGAGCATGGACAGAGAAAAGAATATCTGCCAGCAGGGGTTTATGTAGGAAATTTATGTGAACTATATCTGTGTGCACACACCCATGCATTTACATGGTTAATACATGTTGTGTTTAGTTGTTATATACACATGCACGTTTCTATTTCTGTTTACATGTAGTTAATATCCTGACAGTGACGTGCAGAGAAGAAAATACAGGGCACGTTGCACTTTTTCAGTTTCAAGCCATATATCTCCAAATTTTGGAGTGACCTTTGCTGAGGGATGGGCCCACGCTTAGGAACTTTTCCCTTGGAAGCCCTACCCCACAACCAACGCTGTCATGACAAAGGCAGCAGCTGTTTTCCCAGGCCTTTGCTGAATTATTCCAGCAGATTAAAATATACATGTATATATTTATGCCGACAAGAAGGAGGGAAAGTGCAACTTCTAGTCGATGCCTAAATTTCCTGCCTCCGAAGCCCAGCTGGAGAGCAGGAGTTATAACAGAAAACAGCAGCACAATTAGCTGGAGTTCTGTAGCTGTCTGCAGCAGACTGCTTGCTCCTGTCTCTCTATAGGTGGTCTCCCAGTTCATCAGTTCATAAATAAGTAATTTGAAATGTGTTCCTGGGGGAAATTTTCCTCCTTCTCTCCTGAACAGACTGTACTCATCAGTTTTCCTGTTCTCCAGGTACCTGGCGTTCTCATTTATAATGGCCAGAGGAACTATGCTGTTCTAATTCTTGCTTCATTACATTTCCTAATGCTTGTTTTCAGCAGCTTCACAACTCCACATTTCTTTATATATTGATAAAAAAAACTCTTTGCATATATTATTTATTGGCACTTTCATGTTAGCTTTACTGCTGATTTAAATGGAATATTTTTACATACAAAGTAAGACTGTGAAGTTGGTTTCAGGTCTGAGGTTTAGATATTTTGATTTAAATTATGTGGTGGGAAAAAAAAAAAAAAACCACAACAATCAGCAAGAGAAATCATTGTCACTGGCTATTTCCCTCCCCTCCTCATCACACAATATCCAGACAGATAGTTAGCACATACCAATGTTTCAGTAGAAAGGAACATTTTGTTCTTTAGAGAAAAACACAGAGGGCAGATCAAAAGCTCGTGGAGCCAGTTCACAAAGGTCTTTAGGTAGTCAGGGATGCAGCAGGATATACAAAAACAACTTGGCAAATAAGTGCTTAATCCTACATGAACAGCAAAGGAAATCAGGCACCTAATTCAATTAACTCTTTCGTAAATACCTGTAAGTGCTTACTGCTAAGCATCTATGTTGTTGATGAAAACCTAGGTGCGTTGGCACAGAGGAAAAAAGCCCGGCTTACCCACTGGCTGAAGGGATAACGATGTTAATACAAGTGCTCATGGAAAACAAAGCGGTCTGAACCCAGGAAATGTGGTAGCAAAGAGCCAGGTTAAATATTTTTCAAGTTTTGTTGAGTAAACTAATTACGTAACAATAACGACCCTCATCCGAGTGGATAGGCAATAGCTCGCAGCACGCACGTCCCGTCCTGCGCGAGGATGTGCTAACGCCTGCTGTGACCACACACAGCCTAGCTGAAGCCCACAGCGCTTGGGAGGGTTCAAGGAACCTCTGACATAGTGCAAAATGAGGCATACGGATGTCAACACCGGCACAGAAGCCAAAATGTCTCCTGGAGATACATTTCTGGGGGATTCTGAGCTACAAGTTGCCTTCAGAGTGGCAAAGACTGACTTCAAGACTTGGTTTCCCACGACAGGCTGAGATTTGACTCGCTGACCTGGGAGGGCTCTTCTCCTCCATGTTCCTGTGAAACAACTCCCCCAACCTTTAACAGCTGCCAACGAACACCTCAACAAAACTCAGTTATGTGCATGTGATTTTATCTAGTCTGTTTTTCATCCCTCTCTAGAACAAAAGGAACCTCAAAAGCCTCTGTGAGATGGAACTGGCACTCCCCGGGAAGTCCAGATTAGGTATGGACAGACCCTGAAGTGGAATTAGGGATGCAAGCCAAGAAGAGGGTGTCTCTATACTGCCTGGAATTACCATGATTTTTTATTGCTCTTTCTGGACTTAATCAAAGACACCCATTGACTGCAATGGATGATCGATCAGGCTTTGCTTTTTGCCATATTACACTAATCAATGGCTCTAACATATTACACGGAACAGTTCACCAAATGACAGATTTAGAAGCATCTATCTTTTCCCTTAAGAAATTACCCTGAAAACACCTAATGAAGAAGCACTTATTATTGCTTCTAGCTAGGGCCAAATGTTGCTCTTAATTAAATCAGTGGAAATTCAGCATCGTGCCGTTGAGTTCAATAATTGGCTTGTGAATGCCAGTGATAATTTTGATTTTCCTATATTTCAGAAGCAGCTGGAAACTTTCACTGAAAAGAATTCTTTTATATAGGGGAACACTTCACTTACCATTTTCTTTCAGTTCTTTGAAATATCTATATAAATTAGATATATTACTGGTTCGTTGGTTGGCTACTGGTCAGTTTATTTTTGAGGCAAGATGAAAAATATTTTAACTTTTAAAAATAGAAAGGCTGCTCTGTAAACAGCTGAGCAACCCTAAATAGCAAGTCAGTATTTTTCTTTGATGAAAGACACCAACATCCAGTCAGGCAAGCTGAATTCAAGCCTAGTTCTTTTTCTGCTCTATTAGACAAAAATCTATCACAATCAATGATTGTCAAGCTCCAGTCTTCAGGTACCATGAATCAGGTCCTCAAATCTGATGAGTTTTGCTTAAAAATATTTAATTAAAAATATTTAGAGTCCTTTTCTGCTTTTATTTAAAGCTGCTGAAGGATTAACCAGAGTTCTTCCCCCTGACAGCGTATTTTCTGCTTTGCCACAAAAGCAGGTATTTACATGATGCCTGGAGCTGAAGCTTTAAGAAACATATTAACTACTTTGACATCCATGGTCATGGATTATACGAAAATAATAGCCAAGAATATGCGAAGCCAAGAATTGACGGCAATTCCTATTTTCCAACAGTTACTAAAATCGTTCAGTCAGAAGTGAAGGGGGAATAATTCGTAAACCTTCTGAAAAAAACACCGTAATTAAAACAATCTTCTTTTCAACTGGGATTTTCTTTGGGGGAAAGGGAATTTTGTCACCCAACTGATACTGAATTTCTGTGTTAGCCTTAATTATTCGCTGGTTACCTGCATAGCAGTCACAACCGGGGCTAGATTTTTCAAAAGAGCTCCCTCCCCACCTTAGCTCTTGCAATGAAGTATATGCTATTGAATTCTGCCTAAACTTTTGAAAAAATATTATTCTTAATGGGTACAGAAGAAAAAAAAGTTGTTGTTTCTTCTAAAGGCTGAACTAGCAAAGAAAACAAACTTAGAGAAAAGGCTGGAAAGAAACGTTTTTAGCAGACTACTTGCAAAATGAAATCAAAACATATTTCAGAGCCTTTCCTTGAAAGGGATGGGGTGGGAGGAGGAGGGGGAGCAGGAGGCAGGCAGGCTGCAGCGAAGCGCAGAGGCTTTATTCTGCGACAGGCAGGACTCTCTGGGAGTGCAGGTCTCTGCCGCGCTTCTCGCTTGGGCAACTTATTTTCAAGTTTCAGTAGTTCCCACACGGCAGCAGCGCAAGGAAAACTAATGGGGGGGTTCGCAGAGAGAAAGAGAGAAGGGCAGAGGGAGCAGGGCAAAACCGGCCCCCGACGGATCTTGTGGCTAACTGGTGCAGAGCGCTGGGGGAACTGGCCGTAGCATCCCTCCCGGCAGCGGCCGCCCGAGCAGCCAGTCCTCGTGCCAGCAGCAGCCGTGTGCTGCTCCTCTCCCACCGTGATATTCCAGGCAGGGAAGACACCAAACAGGTTGCTTTGCTCCAGGAGTGCCTTAGCTAAAGTCTTCCTCAAAAGAGGAAATGAGTCTATTTGCATTTTCCTACTGAAGCATGGAGGAATGTTTCTCGTTACATTATACTGCATGCTCAGGTTTGCCCCAGGCCTGCTTGTAGGCTAGAAGAGCTCTGAAAACACCTGTATCCTTCCCATTTAAATGCATGCTCCAGACAAATCTTTTTGGAGGCTTTCAAAAGCGACAGACTAATATTTTTCCAGGCTCGCATGTATTTTTTCCTATGAGATTGCTGAAGACATAAATTAACCGCTTGATTCCCACATATTCCTCTTCCTTGGATCGCTCTTTCATCTGTAAAAGCTTCCCTCTAGGTTAGGCTTTGGCCGAGCAGCATTCTCCACAGGGAAAAAAAAAAAAGAAAAAACTAAAACACGAACCTTTGGAAATGCACCGTAACTCGGGCATCCGTCATATACCTGAATGAAGGATTCAAGGGGACAGTTCTATTGGGAAAGGCTTGGCACATTCCTTAGCAGAAAATTCAAAATCCATTTAGCCATCCCTCTCCCAAGGATCTATTCTCTCTGTTGAAAACATTCTGAGAAATCATTACAGCAAGGAAAGCTACCACTTCAAAAATGGTTCAAGGCAGGTTCCCTTCGTGTGGGTCTGTTCCCTGCTGCAAAGGCTGGAGGGATTGTTGGGACTGGATCCAATATTTTACTGAAGTCAAGGCAAGGACCCTCACACGAGTCTGTGTGCATCCATCCCAGGCTGGGTGGAGGAGAAGCTTTTCTGTCTACAACTAATTGCATGCACAAAAAATTCTGCCTGGATGAGAGTAAACCTGGCAGAAACACTTCAAAGGACCTGAGCTTTAAGATCAGTGCCTGCATTAATACGTGGTGCCTGTGGAAAAAGCCGGGTGCTCTCCCCACACTGTAGGAAACTCAGCTCCTCCACTCCCATTGATGCACTGCCTCTCCCCATGCCTGGGAAGCTCCCTCTCTCCTCTGTGACTCAGTTTCCCCACCTTGTAAGGTGGGGGAGGCTAACCCTCTGCCGAAGATGTATCGTTAGGGGTCCTTCAGCAGCATCCCTCAAGTACTGCACACCCTGGTGAATATTCTTATTTACACTTGGACTTAATTACACAGTGCATGTACACGATTGTGCGTGTGCACATGTGGTTCCCTTGGTGACAGCTTTATCCTGATATGAAGTCGCCATAAGAAAACACCATAGGGGACTGGCAGGAATAAGGCCAAGAGACAAATGAGTTCCCATCAGTATCAGCTAGCGAGAGCCTGATGCCAAGTTATATAACAGGGGCCGAAAAGTCAATGTTCTTTCCCTGCGTTTTTTCGGTAGAACACAAATGTCCCTAAGTCTTCCCTCTCCCCTCATACTTTAAAGCACTTTCATTAAGGATAGACTGAGGATTTTTCCAATGCATTCAGTAATTTCCCACTCTCTCTGAAACGATGATTTCATGTGTAACTGGCAGGAGATGAAATTTCGACAGATTGAATCTCTCTCTCTCTCCTCTGCGCGCGCATACACACACATTCTTTCAGTCCCCAGACAGAAACTGTAATTCCCCTATATAAAAATGGGGGAAAAACATTTTTTTTTCCTCCTTTTCAAATGTATAACATAGTTGTGAAGGCTAATTATAAAATAATGTTTATACCTTGGAGACCAAGACAGGAGGTTACGAAAATGCTTTAAAAGTCCCAGTGCTGCAATAGAAGAATTTCATTAACTGAAACAAAGCAGAGCTGGTGAAAGTTTGAAAAACAAAGTATGCAAAACATTAAAAAAACAAAGCCAAATCTATTTACTGGTCTGGTACATATCAAACTTTCAAGGTTCACAGTGATTCCTCCACATTCCTAAGTGAAAAATGCAATTAAAAGGTTCATTTTTGTTCCTAAAGTCTTGGCTTTGAAATGCACAATGAGTTTTTCCTTTCAAGCCTGGAGGAAGCGCAGGACTGCTGCCCAAAGAGGTTCAGATGATGATATCCCCCCCAGCACCCCGCAGGATAAGGCTCTGTGTAACCCAGGCTGCGCAGAGTCTCTGCAGCAGTAACTCCTCCGGCAGACAAGCCGCTGGCGGAGGCTGGAGGTGCACGGGCTGCGGAGCCAATCCTATCCGCCGCACATAACAAGTTTGCCCTGCGCGATTGTCCGACGGACCCGGTGACGAGGAGATGAACCCTGACAGATGTAGTCTTTATCACGGAGTAAAATAGGCTCACAGCAGTGTCCCGCCAACATGAATGTCACATTTTATGAATCGCCGTATTGCATGCTGCAGCAAGCACTGCCTGCCCGGGCTCCAGCAGGCAGTAACAACCCATCTCTCCCCTTTACTGCCTCAGCTCACCGCCTGCATCCTCCAAAAGTAGCAAATAAGAGCAGAACCAGCAGCATCTGCTTCTCCGCAAACTCACCGCCCGGAAGGTTCAGAAATAATATAACACGAACAAAACAGAGGGGTTGGACTGTCACGGCTTAGCTTGCCAGGACACCTAATGAGGGCAGCGCGGGGCTGAGCGGAGGAGGCAGGGACCCTGACCCATGGTAGCACGAACAACAAAATAGAAAAGGGGGCTGCGTTCCCCTCCCTGGGCCCCCACCCACAGCAGCACCCGGGGTCAGCATGGAGCCCAAGATGGGCAGGGTCCCACCTTGGTCCTCAAAAGGACCATCCTCTTAGTGTCACCTCCACCAGCCGCAAAGGGCTGAAACACCACTCCAGCTACAGAAAATGAAGATTGACTGGAGGCAGTTGGTTGTGCTGACTCAGCAATGTCAGTCACTGCTCCATCATGTGTGTAACATCCGTGTGCAAGACCAAACCACCGGGGAGGGTGACGGCAACGTTAGCGGGGAGGATTGGTACTAATCCACCCTCTTCATCCTTTTAGAGGCTTCTTCTTTGGGAAAACTCATCATGCAAGTCAGTGTCTAACTCGGTCAAGCCAAAGCTCTACACACAGTATGAGCAGAGGCTCAATCAAGCAGGGAAGAGGGGTTTGTTAAGGTCCCCTCGGAGGAGGCAAACATCATTGTGCTGTCAAATGAGGCAAAAATCTCAGCAGGGTGGAAGGCCTGGGTTTGTGTACATTTCCACACAAACAATTCAGACGTGTTACGTTTGAAGTGGAAATAATACTCTGGGAAAGATTTGAAAAAATAGCAATGGCTATAACCTTAAAGCCAGAAAGAAGGAATTCAGCTTATGGTCTCTTGGCGTGGGAGCCATCGGTCTGTGCTGTGTCCCCACAGGGCCCTGACGCACTGCGCACCCTCCTGCATGGCCAGGCACTGAGCACCACTGCGGCTCACACTGCTGCGCTGCAGAGGGTGCAAAACCCTTCTGCCCAGCCTCTGCAAACACCCCACTGGCTCCTCACGTCCCAGGCTTGAGCCCTTGCCCTCACTGGGCCATCCAGGCCTACGGAACGGACAGTATGCACAGCTGCTCCCGCTGGGAAGTGTTCACGATGGAGGCAAGGGAATGGCCCTGAGAAGTGCCCAGTGTGTGCCTGGTAGGCTCGATGGGGAGGTATAAAATACACACCAGCAAGAGGTGTTGCAATTTGTTCTTGGGATTCTGTTTTCTTTTTTGACAACTGTAATTTCTGGAAATGCGCTCTTCCACATGAGCATCAGCACTCCTTGAGGTCAGCAGGAGAATGGCCAGGTTATGGAACGAAGTAAGATCCTGACCTCTGGGACACCAGAGGAGCTCTTCTTTCTCCCCTCTATGATTGCCCACCCTCACCGCTCCCTGCATTCCTTGGAAGGATCATTCATAGTAAGGGAGTGCTGGGCTTTGGAGGACGTGACATTGTTATTCATTTAGAGGGGTTTACCTTGCAGGTAAATTTTGAGCTTACCTGGGACTTCTTTTGCCTCTTCAATTACCCCTCCTGCCTGCCTCAAACTGAGGAAGCCCAATGGCTGGGATTACTAGCCTCAAACATCCACAGTTTTTGCTGTGGAAAAGTTGTGCTTGATGCCTCAATCACATCATGATCTTTCTACTTGCCCACGAACCTCTCAGTTCTCCATCTGTAAAATAGGAAAAATAGCAGTTTCCTAACTCCCAGGGGAGCTGTGAAGGTGAAAAGCACTGAAGACCGCATGGCATTCAGATGCGTTGCAGCTGGAGTATCGCAGGTAGTTACAGCATGGTACTATAAATGCAATGATATATGTGTGTATACACACACACACTTTTAAAAGTGTTCAGGAGCATAAATCTGGTCTGAAATCTTGCCCTTGCCTTTAAGGTCTCTGACTACTGATTCCATCTAAAAATAAGTATTAGTAAAAGATGTCAGATCCTAAGCCAAGCCAGTCTAAAAGTATTTAACTTCTTGCATATCAGAGAATGAGTTTTATTTTGGCTCACAAAGGACAGTCTTTTTGACAAATATATCAAACCGCTTCCGCCTGCTAATCACAAGGGGCAGGACGACCCATTAAAGGAGTAAGATGTACATCCATGTGACAAGCGCGGGCGTTTAATGAAACACAACTAGCAAAGCCTCAAAATCTCTACCATAAAAGTGGCTCTGAATTTTTTACTGCGACTTCAATGGGACAAAATCACATTCTTAATTCTAAATATAGTCCCACTAATGCTGAAAGTTTTGCACAAAGCAAGCAGGTTGAGCGTTTTCAAAGGCACATTATTTTTTCTACTTTTTTTTCCCTTATAACTGAATAGGATTTCACAGACCTTGCTGGATGTTTGTCTGACATTTTCTTTTTTAATGAGGAAATTCAAAATTTGTTAGGGAAAGATTTTTCCTGAATTTCAACTGATCCAACTCACAAAGTTGAAGGCAACTGCTTTGCAAAGCCCAAACCCAAAATTTCAAGAAAAGAGAATTTCATGTAAAGCTTCCAACACCTTGTGCTTTTAACACCTGAGAAAAAAACTCTGGGGACAGTAAAATGTAAAGCAAATTGAAAAAATCTTGTTAGTAGCAGAACTTTCCCATTCTTACCAACAGAACTATTTAATTCTTCAGGATCTTTATACTTTTGTCTGATACTGTTTGAGCAGCAGTTTGAGTCTATTTGTATTTTATTGAGGCTACTTGACCTCTCCCAAGCCGATAGAGTTCTGCTCTCTATATCTGAAGACAGTATATAAACCCCAGGAATGGCAGTATCACAGACACTCATGATCAGGCCCTTTATTTAAAATGAAAGGGAAAAAATGGTTCGGTTTGAGCATCTTGTTGTGGGATCAGTGTCAGACAAATGAGGAGAATTCCATTCTTGAGCAAACTTGCTTCCTGAGCAAACTTGCTTTTCCTCCTTTTTAAGCAGCCTGGGAGATTTACTCCTGAGCTTACAGCAGTTTCACATCCAGGCAACTTCATTAAAACCTTTGGAGCTACTCCTAATTATGTACCTCGAATTTCACGAGAGGACAATCAGCCCCTCACTTGCCTTTTTTGGATATATTTGTTTATTTGCCTTGTATTTTTCCTCTCTGCTAGAAAATGCGATAGCAAGGAGACATAAGAGAATTGTCCTTTGGAGAACATGGTTCTGGAGTTATGGCTCCTCAGAGGGCTTGTGTTTGAGTCCTATAAAACTTGTTGTAGGCTCACAGGCTACTGGAAACGTTATTTACAGGCGTGAATAACACGAACAACAGAATCCACCAAGTACGAGTTACTCCTGCCTTCCTCTCTTTTCCCCTTAAAAGCTGAATGGAGAAACAAGAATGATGGATATGAAGATAATGGAATAAAAATTTTTCTGAAACAGAAGATCATGTAAGAAAAGTCTCTTTCTGCTGCAGTTTGACAACATCATTCATTCAGACCAGACCAGGAGCTCAGTGCCTACTGATTCAAGAGAAGAGGACAACTCCCGTTGTGAGGAAAATGGGACATTTTCCTTGGAGATGTCTCCAGTTTCTTCTGCACAGAGCTGAGCAGAGTTTCCATCACTCTGCGATAGGGGGGTCCCTGTTATAGCAACCTGCTCTGTAACTAACCTGCAGGCCCCTTGCTAATTAAAAGCTTTTCTTCCTGATCCACCCACTGAGCTGCTCCCAGGCTGGCATGAGTGTGAGAGACAATTTGATTTCATTGTGGAGGAAGCACATTTACAGGGTTGGGCTTTGTTTGCTTGGAGAAAAGTCACCAGAGGAAGAGGAGATGGATGACTGACAGCTGTCAGTGACTGGTTTGGCACACATCGGCGCTCCCCTCCTGCTCCCCACCCCCAAGCACGCCCGCACAGCCAGGACTGGGAATCTGCGGAGGTTTCACTGCCCCAAAATCCCTGGCTTGGGTTGTGTGTCACATCCAATCCAGATTACAACACAACCAGGTCTTGAAGTCTACCCCATGGTTGATTATTTACTGATATTTCCTATTTAGTTTAAACCAACATGCTGATTGTATCAGCCATAAAGCTTTATGGAGGTTGGTTTATTCCCCCCTTCAAATGGACTGTTCTCCCCTCTATCATAAAGTTAATTTTATAGTCTTTGTTCATTTTCCTAATCTGCAAATTACATCCTCCTGTACTCTGATTACTTACTATTGGAAAAACAGACCTTCTATATTTCCCCGCTGCTTCCAGTTTGAATATTCTTTGTATTATCTTGATGACCTTAATCTCTTTTTTTCCCCCCACTGGTCTTTCAAGGAGGCGGCGAATGCACCAGCAACACTAAGTGTGCAGGCCAGAAAAAACAATGTCAGCTCCTGCTCTGTGCTTAGTCCACCAGATTCCACTCTCCTCCCTTTTCTTTTTCTTTTTTTTTTTCTCTTTTTCCTCCCCTCCTCCTCCAACAGCAAAGACTGTGGGAAGAAATGGAACAGTGGCAGGGAGGATTTGGTATCCTTGTAGAAATCCTTCATTTCCTATTGGGAAGGAAGGTAGTTTAATATATTGGGAAACGAGGCGTCAATATGACAGAAACTGGCCATTGAACAACACTGCAACAAACAGGTCATTTTCTGTTTAAATATACGTTCATTTTGTAAGGAGTGTGTTGATGCATGTGCTCATGTTTCTCCTTAAAATGGCCACAACCCAGCAGCTGTACATGCAGCACTGGGAACAAGAGGCGTCTCATGGGAATTCATGCCTGGGTGGCACCAAGGTCCTGCTTGAACCTCAAGAATAAGGCACAGGCAGGTTTCAGATTGCTCCATGTCCTCATGCTACTTCTGTTCACTGGATGAGCATCTCTAAGACAGATCCTGAGCTCTGAGTAACTGTGAATCCATATTGGCAAGCTTGGAGAAGGAAGCCCTGAGGAGAGAAAACTGATAGATGGGATGTTGCTATACACAAGGCAAAAATGGTACATGTGAGGCAATGAGAGAGCTGCCAGGGCGCTTGAACGCAGAAGAGCGGTCCCATCCCCAGACCCTCACTGTGGGATATTCTCTACCTGTGGTTTTCAACCTTGTTCACATTGCATATCCCTAAAAATATGGCTGCATGTGAACTGTCTGGCTGTAAACTTGTTTTTCTTGATTTCCTTTTGCAAGTTCCTTTGAAAGATCCTATGACTATCATGGGAGTCAATGGACCATGGTTTGAGCATCACAGTACAACATCCATCCTCTGCATCAGACATGGCTACTCTTATAGGCTACAAAGTGGGGAAAATGAGCTGTGCACGTTACTGTCAAAATGGTGGACCCTGGTCACAGCCCACTCTGGATGGAGCGTCCCTGAGCATCTCCTACGAAGCTCCAAATATTTTAATTAACATTGTCCTTTGATGGAGGACGTCCCCTCAGCTGGGACTATTGGGCCTTAACTGTGATGCCCAACCACGGCTTCTAGTCAGAGGGACTTCCCTGGGAGAGGCCAGCCCAGTCCTCAGCAGTACACAGGGCACGGCAGCACCCAACACTCCCTGAAAGTTTGTTTTTCTCCCTGGAGGATGCAAGGGCTAGAAACCGTACACTCGTTAGGTGGGAATTCGTGTGTGTTTCCCTGCTATCCGTGTCTCCCCCCACCGAACTCCTGCTGCCGCTCTGCCTGTTTCCCTCCAGCTGCATTTCCCACTCCGCTCACAGCCACCTCTGCTCTTCCCTCCTCGGCATTTCTCCAGCCTCCCCTTGCTCAGCCTCCCTGGCCCTTCCTCTGCTCCCAGCTCAGCCTCACCTCCCTCGGGCTCACTGCCCTCACTCCTTCCTCCTCTAATCCCCTCTGCTCTCTCTCTGTCACCTCTCCTCTGTCCCTCTTCCATCCACCCTTTTCCTCCCTCCCGTTTGCTTTCTTTTCATTTTAGATCTTTCTCGGTAGTCCTGTCGCCATTTCTCTCCCCCTCTTCCTCCCCACTCTTGCCTGTCTCTCCCTTTCCTGCCTTCGCCCCTCTTTGCCAGGGTAATACCGTGGGAGCTGCCGCTCACAGCCCTCATTTGCGGTGCAGACGGCGGGGCTGCTCATGTGGCCCTCGCCTGCAAACAGCAGCTCCAGCCCGAAAAATAAGACACCAATTAATTGTAGCAGCCAACTTTTTGCTTAAAAACCTTGCATTATTTCACATTAAAGACCGGCAGTCTGTGTCTGACTGCAAACTGCCCAGTGCCAGGGACATATTTATAGAAGGACCTATGGAAGGAAGGGTGTGCGGGGGTTTTTTTNGCCAGCGCCATCTAGCCGGGCACTGCCTCCGCCAGCCCCCGCAGAGCCGCCCGCCCGGGGAAAACCCTCCCTCGCACCCAAAACGCCGCTTTTTGACCTTCCTGCCTGCACTCACGGCCAGCGAAACTCCCAGGCCGGGGGCTCCTCTGCGGAGGTTCCCGGGCATCACCCGGCCGGGTCCCCGCGGCTCTGCCACCGCGGCCGCCGCGCCGCGTGGGAACGGCCACGCGTGGCCCGACAGCCCGTTTCCCAGCAGCGGCTCAGCTCCAGAGTTCGTGGCCCTGGCAGAGATGGTTCATTGCAGAGACAGGTTTCACGTCTGGTTTTCTTTTGTTGTTGTTGTTGCCTTCCCAAGCGGTTGCGGGCGCGCAGGAGCCACCAGACGGATCAGAGCTGTGGGACCATCTGGTTCAGTAGCTGCTTGTGACAAATGCCCAGCACACACTGCAGAGGGAAGGGCAAGAAATGTCACAGCANGAGATACGGGGATTGTTTCATTTCAAATGCATGTGCAAATTCTCCAGGGCGCAGCTCGAGGCCAGAGCAGGAATGGGTCTTTATTTGTAAGCTGTTAGTCTTGGCAAGTCTGCAAAATGTTTTCCCCCAAATGTATTTTACACTCATAATTACTGCACGGTGGGTTTATATCAAATCCCCATAACTTCAGATGTGTGACACAATCTATTAAAACCCATACATAATTCACGGGCGCATTTGGGGGGAGCANCCCGACAGCCCGTTTCCCAGCAGCGGCTCAGCTCCAGAGTTCGTGGCCCTGGCAGAGATGGTTCATTGCAGAGACAGGTTTCACGTCTGGTTTTCTTTTGTTGTTGTTGTTGCCTTCCCAAGCGGTTGCGGGCGCGCAGGAGCCACCAGACGGATCAGAGCTGTGGGACCATCTGGTTCAGTAGCTGCTTGTGACAAATGCCCAGCACACACTGCAGAGGGAAGGGCAAGAAATGTCACAGCAGGCCCTTATTAGAAGGGGAAAAAAAAAAAAACCCACTTTGCTCCGCTGCCACCGTCCAGCAGACGAGCTGTGCCCTCCACGAGAATAAGGCGATGAAGTGACTTGCAAATCATTTCAAACAAGAGCCGAGCCATCCCCCACTGTGGACAGTGAGCTGGCTGTTCACTGAGTCAGTGGGTGTTGGATTGGGCCCAGGGTGAATGCAACGGGGTGTTTTGTAATCCTTTTGCAGTCAAATATTGAAGGGGATAATGTGGGAGGGAGAATTTCATGGAAAGTGGGTTCAGGTCTCCCTAGCCTGCAGAGCCTGCTAAGCTTGGAGAAGAGCCACAAAAGCTCTGCTAGGTATTCCAACTACAGAATTGCTATTTCATAAAGACTTGACTCAGAAATCAGAGCTCTATTTAAAAGAAAAAACAACCATTAAACAATTGTGCAGGTAGTGCCATCTCTTTCACCCCCTGCTCTCTGCCACTCGTCCCATGATGGGAGGTGGTAGCTCAGCAGCGGTACCTAAGCACAGCAGTGGGAGGGCTGTGGAAGTGCCTTTGGCAGATAAGTACGTTCGCCCACTGCCTTTCTTGTCTCAGCACTATAAAGTCTTAACATAGTAGTAGAGCAAGTTAACTGGCCTGACCTCCCCTGCTCCAGGAGCATTTATCAGGGGTGCCGTTTCCAAGCTGGATATTAGCCACCAAAGACAGTGGAATCTAGCATGCTATCTTACACCGTTCCTCACCCTAAATGAAGGAGTCTGGGGCAAAGTTGATGTGGCCAGCACCCATTTCCAAGGGTCTTAACACAATACCTAGGTGGAAGTTAACCACCTCATGGCTGAGTATCTGCTCTGCCTGACTCCGCTATGAACCAGGTAGCCCAAGCGGTACACTTCACAGCCTGAAGAGATGCACAGGACATTTCATCATTGCTTGTCACAGGAAAGAGGCACCCCGTCTCTTACACCTCGCTGAAGACAGGTGAAGCTCACGCTAAGCCTTGTGTGCACACAATCAGCAGTCCTGGATGAGAAGACCTTTCCAAAGTCCGCCTTGACCCTCGGAAACTAAAGCTTTTGTAGCAGACTGAAAATTTGTGTTGCCCCTCTCCCCGCCTTCTCGTCTTGAAGAGCCCCATTGTCTGCAGGACAAAGTCCTCTGCTGAAAGAATGGCTCTGAAGCTCTCACCATCAGCTTTGGAAATAAAACATACTTGCTGTTTCTTTCCTGAGATGCCTGCTGACCTCTTTTCTCACGTAACATAAAACTTTCACACTTCAACTTCTCTGGGTTTCTTAAAGTAACACTTGGAAACACAAACCAGTCAACACCTCGGGGAGGGGCACTTGGCTCAGGCATTGCGCTGCTGTTGTTAAGCCAGAGCTCCACAACAGGAGCCAGATGACTGGGCAATGGAGACTCGGGCGAATGCAGATAAGGGCTTCTTGCTAGGCAATACAATGTGTGGATCAGTGGCTCTGGCCATCGCTGCTTCCCCCAGGTCACTGTAGTCAGGCATTTTGACTCTTCCATGCCTCTGATTCCTGCCCAACATTTTGCCTGTCCCTCTCCTCAGCCACCTTCTCAAGAGAAGTCTGAACCACCCCAGGAAGACCACTGGTAGAACTGATCAGAGATTTGCTGAGCAGAGAGAGAATAACTGGAGAAGATCTTGGGAAGTGAGTGTCCTCACATGTAGTCCTGGCTCACATGAGAAATGAAACTGAGCTCCAGCTTAGCTGGGCTGCGGTCAATGCACCTTTGCCATAGAACTGGACCTGCCATGACAGATTCCTTTGCGGTGTGGAAATTGCCATCCACATTTAATTCTGGAGTAAACAGGATTGGAAACAACAATTGCTCTGGGGATGCTCCAGCTTTCCTAGGTTGGCGTGGTGCTTTGTGGATCATGCGCTGCAGCACAGGGAATGGTGGCCGGGTCAGGGAGCTGCTATCGGCACACACACTCACAGCGTGCACACCAGGAGCTGAATATTGATTCCCAGCAAGTATTGCTTCACCAGACTCATTTTTGCTTTTCCTGTTGTCCCACTGTAGCTCAAATCCCAGAATGCCCTTACCAGCATTTCTTACTGCAGTGAAAGTGCAGGTTTGTTCTAAAAAGGAGCTCTAGAAATGGTATTGCTGGGTTCCACATTTGCTTAATGACTTTCCAGAAAATTGTCTTAGCTTGCACACAAAGGATTGCCTTTTTAGTTGCAAATTAAACCTGAGATCTGAAAGTGACTTTGGATTCTTTCCGTCACCACCAGGAATAAAGACTCTGCAACTGCAGCTTTGCTAATTGTTCTGTCAATTACCGCAAATTAATTTGCTCGTATTTATTTATCACTGTGCTATCAAAACTACCTCAGAGCTATTCAATACACCAATAAAGACAGCCTTTGCTGTGGGAAACTTGCAGCTTTATTTTGGTTTGCTCAGGAATTACTCTTATCTGCCTAACCTGTGAGGAAGGCAAAGGAGGTCAGGGCCCGATCCAGCACCCACTGGATCGGCACAAATCAGAGTTGGATCTGCCCTCTGACAGCTTAAGCTCTGATTATGAAAAACAAAGTTTTTAAGAAAATGTTAGTTTTTATAAAGATGATTTTATTTTTTTTTTGCTGTGGTCTCATCACTTTAAACAGGCAGAAACCAGAATTATAAGCAACCTCCCTTAGCCAAATGAGCTTCTGCCTTTTACTGTAATTATGCAAGCACTGCTAGGTGAAGTCAGGTGAACAGTATATAAACCCAGTTAATATAATAATGACACATGTGATTGTGTGTAATGTGGCAGGCAATTGTACACTAAACAGGAGCATTAGTGGTCACTGCACATGATAACTCACTGTGACACCTCTTATTTTCCACTGTATAGAAAGAGAGAAAACAGAATAATACACTTCCCCATGGCTCCCCGTATTTTACAAAAAGCTTGTCATTAAAGAAGTGTAATTTTCTATTTCATTCTCAACAGACGGTTCTTTTGCATAAAATATTCTCCTGCTCTCTGCCCCTTACTCCCTAGAGCTCGGCTCCCAAAAGACACTAGTCCCCTTTAGAACAAGCTCCGTAGGAACAAGGCGCTCCAATTCACCTAAAATTCAGGGATATCGAGTCTGACAGCTCCACACGCTGAACTCCTGGTGTAAAATGCCCTCTGCTTTTCAGATTCCCAACAAGTGAACTCTTCATGGAGAAATTCTAGTAGTTTGCGTATTAGGAAACAATCAGAATCTGTCAAGTAAAATATCAATATAGATTTCGTTCCACTGTAACGTGTATTTGTGTATAACTGATTCAGATATAAAATGTATAAAGCCTGACAAATAAACATTTTATTACGTATAACTATAATACTAAAGATATCATTCATCATCTTACAGTGAAGAACTGTTTCATAGAAAATATCTAGTCTTTTATGTTTTTATAGAGTGGTTGAAATATTCTGCACAAATTGCTCTTAATAAAAAAAAATTACCTTTTCTCACTGAAACAAAATTTGTCATTAAAAATTGTTAACGTAATTAACATAATCCATTTTCCTTGGCATTCCCTCTGTCTGTTTCTGCTGATACTGTTATTAAAGATTTGATCAGAACGATGTTTCAAATTCTTTTAAAATTTGTTTTCCAAATCCTACATTTTTCTCTTGGAAAAATCCTCTTAAAAAAGGAAAGAAAAACTTGAAGAAGGATTCTGGAAAAGGACAGGGTGGTTTCTTTTTTTAATATGTTGCAGAAAAATATTTTTTAAATATTGTTGGAGTCTAAAATAACTATAAATACAGTACTGGAAAACAGATGACATACATCTTTTTGTACTGTTTTCTTAAAATGGCTTGTTTAGTTTTGACCAGCTCTGTACACTTCTGTATCTGGGGAAAGGCATGATTTGTTAGAACTTTTTAGATCATCTATCATTTCATACGCTATTACATTTTACAGTACCAAAGCTTAGCTAGATTATCGCTGCCGAGAAAACACAAACACATTCGTACAATGTATGTGTTTATTTTAGTGCACATTATAGGTGTGCACACAGAAGAACATTCCATGGGAAATGAGTTCCTGTAATATATAACTATATAATCTACTATATATAAAGTAATGCTTACTCATAGATATTTGTATATAGGAACGACAGAGGCAAAACCCTTCATCTCTGTGTAATTTTGTTAGCGAAGGCTTTACAAATGAAAGTTCAATATAGCCACCCTGGCTCAAGCACAGCACACATCTGAACTGCGCAGTTGTTATCTCACTGGTGGCTCTTGCATGGGAGATATGAAAGTCTCATTCTTTCATAAGAGGGCTGCGTGGAATTGAGGATTGTATGGTTCTGGGGAGACTTACTGTATAATATCAGAAATTGCTAGACATTTGAAGACAGAAATGTCTTTCTCCTTTGAGCATTGCATCCTAAGTGCCAGCCAGAAATGATTTATACATGCTCATCCTTATTATGGACTACACATAATAAGGGCATGATAGAAATCGTATCTGCATAGATTCAGGCAGTTCCGAGAGATCTGCTGCCAGTTTTGTTTGACAAGACACTCAATCAAGTGAAAAGGTTCAAAATATTTCAGGAGGAACCTTCTGCATTTTTAAGACCCAATATCTGTATCCACATAACAGAAATCCTAAATGAGAGTAACGTTAGTCTCTATTCACCTTAAGTTGCATTTTGCAAATATTTTGAGCTTGGCTGCCAGCGTTTTAAAATAAACATTTTATCCATTTCATCATTTCGATAAGATCCAACACATTCCTGTTTCTCTTTTCCTTGCTTGGAAGAATGCGAAACAGGATAATAATGTGCTGGAAAAAAGATCACAGAACACATTTTATATATCATTTTATTAATTGGGCTGAGGGTGTTCCATTATACTCCTTAATGCCCCTACAGCTCTCTTCAAATCCTACCTGATCTTTGAAACGCAGGTCGTTTTCCAAAGAAGCAGATGCATAAAGAAAAACAGAGCTCTTGAGAGAATTTTATACAGAGAGAAATTATAGTGATGGGAATTGACATTCCTTAGAGCGCATCAGATTTTCCACTGAATGTTCCACTGCCCCCACCGAGGCCCAGTTCGTCCAAACTTCAGCAATCCCATTACAGTCAGTAAATCTACTAACACGAGTAACGCTTCACAGGGCTCACTTCTGATGGGCGAGGAAGGAGGGCAGGTCTTGTCCTAAAAAGACAAAAGCAACTTAGCCTGAGGGATTGACTTTGCTGTCTCTTGTAGAGTTAACCTCCCCCCCACACCTCCCCACATCCTGAAAATCCATGGGCAAGCAAGCGGTTCAGCTGCTCCTAGAAAACCTCTTTTTCTAAGACAATGTTGTGCAGTACAAACCGAGTCATGTGTAGGCCAAGAGGCTGTGCCACAG
Source organism: Psophia crepitans (assembly GCA_013399095.1). NCBI lineage: Eukaryota > Metazoa > Chordata > Aves > Gruiformes > Psophiidae > Psophia > Psophia crepitans. The sequence goes on from VWZZ01001264.1 coordinate 766,376, forward strand.
CAAAGCACCGCGAAGTAAAACATTCACTCTTCCAGCACTTACTGCACTGACAGCTTGATAAAATGTTTCAAGGCATAATGTTCAAACAGAGGGAGAAAAAAATTAAAAATGTAATAATAAAGTTAAATGTAACTGTTTTAAAGTATAATTCTTTGGAGAGCTCAGTTTTATGTTGGGCCGGCATTTGAAGTAGCACTAGTCATTATTAACGGGAAGCACAGATAGAGGAGATTTAAATCACTAAAGTAATAAAATCTGAACGAGGGCTAGCACCTTGAAAGGCTCTTGGAGAGAAGATTGCATACAAATGCAATTAAAACGATGCTTATAAAATACTAAGATGTTAATTGGGTTTAGTCCCAGAAGCCCCAGCAGTACAGTATGTCAGAAGTTAGCTGGTTTGAAGTTTAAAAAGAGTGGTTTAATTTGTACACCTTGTCCTAATTACGAAGCTTTCTGCAGCCTGTGTATCGGCATGGTTTATTGTAGCTTAGAGCTTTGTAAAACAAACACACACCAGTTAATTGGGTTATTGCAATGGAAAATTGGGCTGCAGAACTGAAACCTTCCTTGCTAGTGTTTTTTTACAGCTTGTAATGAACGCTCCAGCAATGTCAGGATAGACTGATTTGTAAGGTGTGCAGTTTACAACTTGGTTATACCGCTGGTCCGAAAAATAGGTGATACAGTGAAAACAAAGACTAGCACGATATAATGTTGCTGAGCTGGTGGGTTGAAGCCCCAGCTGGCTTATTTATATCTTGCAATCCCCCCAAATACTCCAGCAGGTCTGAACTCCACATTCCCACATTCGAGAAAGGACCATAATAAGGCTGGGAGAGAATACCACGGTTGTTCGAGGAGCCCGTGGAGGCTGTGAGCACCTGCTGGGGGTCCTGTGAGGTCGTGTGTTTTTTCTCATAATCAGTAAATAAATACTTAGAATAAGAACAGGGTAATACAAAGAAAGGGACAGAATGGGAGACGTTACTATTCAAGTGCTGCTCAGCCCCACTCTCCTTGGTGTTTCTTTGCGCCATTCAGCTGATAGTTATCTCTTTGTACGAAGGAACACTTTCCAAAAGAAAATCCATCCTCTCCCCTCCTGTCTCGCTTCAGTCCAGACTTCATGGAGTTGGGGGTCTCAGAGCACGCTCCAGCAAAGTCCTTATCCAGGTCATGAAACCTCCCATATGTGGTTTTCTGTTATTTATTGTTAAACAGGCTTTGAGCCTGGTGCCCCTTAAACTTGTACTATAGCAAATCAAAGTTTGCTTTGCTGAGGTCAGTGGATTCCTCCTAATGGAAAGCAGATACCAGGAGAGGAGGCTGAGACCCCCTCATCAACTCAGCAGCGGTCACAGAGATGGTATGACCCTAACCTTCCCTTCCCTGCTCTGGCTCTGCCATTTGAGGCCAGATACCAGGAAACAGCTTGGAAACTTTAGGAACCCTCAGATGCTGCAGAGGGTGGTGTGAGAAGTTGACATGAATCTGATCTAGGTCCTTGATGACTTCCTCCAACACAGGGAATTTCTTCTCTGCCTTCCCAGGGAATTACACTTTATCAGTCACTTTGGGACAGGCTTCTAGTGAAAAGCAGTGAGCTGCTCAGGCTGACATGGGTTTGGACCTGCCCCACTGTAGGTCAGATCTGTGTCTGTTTGGAGAAGCGTGGGAGCACACACGCTGGGGAAAGCTGGCCCTACACTAGGAAAGTGGAAGATCTCATTTTCTGCATGTTTCTCAGAAGACTGATTCCTTCCAGACCCCAGGGCAGTGACTGCAACAGAGCCATGCCCAAAGTCTTTAGCTAAATTGCATGAATGGTTCAGGGAGGACCTAGAGATGGTGTACATCGAGGTACAAGTTAGGGCATAACAGGAATAATATGATGTGGGACCGGTCCTACAGCCAGCAGACTACAGGCCAGAAAAAAGAATGTCCCTTTGCATATCATTATCTCATCTGTATGTATTATTTACGTCATTATGGGCACAGTTGGCTACTTAGGCACTAACAGACAACTTTAATTAGTTTTCAGGTAGCAAATAAGTTGCTGACAGGGAGGAATGGTCATGCAATCAGAAACGCTGACTTTTTGCAGGCCAGGTGACGTGACTAGCATCAATAGATCACATACAATGGATCTAACTTTTTGCAGTCTTGACATACATCAGGTAACTCAGAAATGTATAATAGTATGTACCTATGCAGATAAACTTCTCAGTACATATAGGAAATTGATACTGGTTTTGTATCCTTACCACTGGTTATATCTGATGGGAAATGCATACTAAGAAAATCAATGTGATCACTGGTAATTCCAGGTTTTTAGGTTGCCTCTTCCCACCTTTCCCAGTAAACAGCCTGTCCGCACAGCTATCACTTACAGGTTTGCAAAGCCCTGCATTTTCCTGTCTTGAGTAGTTGCCACCCCAATTGCTGCATTTACATGCTACTTAAGATACATCAGGGCATAATCTCACCTCGTTGAGGAGGGGATTTACATACATAGCTCCCATTAGCATTTATAGGATATGCATATAACTCACAGCCCAACACAGAATGAAAATATAATTATCATAACCATTGCCACATTGCGTGAGGCTTGGGGCATTCTGAGGCATAGGTCTAATTAGCTCTAAGCTGCAGAAGGTTGGAGTGTAGTAGTTTCTTTTTGACTTACCGCTCAGTGCTTGGTCTGAATATTCAAATGTATTGTTTCTTTTGAAAGTAGCTCCGTCATGGCTCACTGTGTCATGTCAAAGCTCCCTTATCTTAGTGACTTTTTGTAAAGGTCCCTGCAGGCGCATTAAGATCCATTTTTAGCCTGCTCTGTTGATCTCTGTTCTGGCTTCATTGTTTATAAATGCAAAAGACCAGTGCTGCACTGGTAACGCTTTTATTTTTTATTCACCAGGATTTGCCGGCAGTGTAGTTACGTAACACTAAAAGGAGACCTACATGCGCTATTTCCAGATAAATGCATTTTGTGTGTGCTGAAGTCACTTCAAAAGTTTATGATATTTGCAAAAATGGCAACTCAAGTCCTTATCACATAGGTCTGCCAGCTTTCATTGTGTGCAATGTTCCCCGAAGTTGGGAACAGTCACTCTTGGCTTCCCATGCAGGCAAAGACGACAGAGACACACTGCCAGGAGACAATTAAGGTTTTAGGTGGATTGAACAGAGCTCAAGGAGGTCATATTTCTCTTTATTGAGTTGAGAAATTTATCCCACCTTATCTTAGGGACCTAGCTGATGTACCTAGAATCCCCTTTATGAAGCATTGATTTTAGGATGTTAAATCCTTAACAATCCTGAGGTAAAAGGCCGTGTCTGTAGGAGCACATAGAACCATAGAATTGTTTAGGTTGGAAAAGACCTTTAAGATCAAGAAGTCCAACCATTAACCTATCACTGCCAAGTCCCCCACTAAACCATGTCCCTGAGCACCACATCTACACGTAAATATCACAGAATAATTTCTTTGAAAGGATCTCTGCGAGACAAGTGCCTGTAAGCTTGTTTTTTATAGGAGGCCAAGTCTCAAGGTCCTTCTTTAGTTTCACTCTCCTCTATAGAATGAAGGGTTTGCTTGGATACAGCATGAATAAGAAATAATGAGCAAGATCTTCAAGGTTTGGGCCTTCCTCTACTAAGAGCCACCATGTGATTCCCAGCGGCTGTCTGTATTCACTAGCTCAGCTCAAGTGGGCTGCACATTATGTAGAGTGTTCCCAATGCCACTTGAACTCTAAAGTGCATCTCCAACCACAAATACATCTGCTGTCTCAAGAGTCTGCAAACAAGCTTAATGCCTGGGCTTCATGTAGGGGTGCATCTTCGCATTACAGCCACGTTGCTTGAACGGAAAGGCCCTGCCAAAAGGGAGATCCCACTTCAGCCTCTATCTACAGCTGCATGCCTTTGCCTCTCCCTTCTTTGATGGATGTATTCATCTTATGGTCACTGGGCAGCTCAGGCATCTGGTTGACTTGCAAAATAACTTAATGTCTTTCTACTGCATCAGCCACTTGAATCGACTCATCCCATAAGGACACGATTTCCAGTTCTGATCCAAAGGGGAATTTTTGCATACGGCAGGAGTCAGTCTGCTTTTTGGGTGCAGGTCTTCGTAAGAGCAACATGAAACCTCACCCTGAGGTTGTCAGATCTGGGGCAAAAAAAAGTAGCAGGGAGGTGAAAAGGGGTGATGACTTGCATGTGCATGCAATAATAATTGTCACATTGATTAAGGGTTACATGGGAGATACAAGTGGATGAAGAATTATTAAATTAATAGAATGGCACCAGGAATTGATTAGGTGCTGCAGAGGATGCTTAACTCTATTCCATTTCACTGTCTAAGCATTCAGACAGTCCATACATGTGGTATTTGAGATGTTTTTAGCAAAACACTAAGCAATGTATGGCTTGCTTATAATTTTGCATCACTTTTTGACATTCAAGTCCAAATACTACTGAATTTTATTTCTACTTCCTTGCAAAGTCCTTGGCTGAGAGTTCTTTGCTTGGGCAATTGCAGCATCTTAAGGGGGCTTGTACATTCACTTTCCTTATAGTTACCATGGGGGGTTGCAAGATTTGAGGAAATGGGATCCAGTTAAGAAAGTCGGAAATTATGAAAACACCATTTTAAGCATATAGTTGTCCACACATGGAACGTGGTTATTTTACTAAAAAAATCAACAAAACAGGAGCACCAAACAACAGCTCTCACTGTGGAACCCAAGAAAATGAAAGATGCCCCATGATCTGTTCCTAAACTCAGCCCTCCAAGGCCCAGTCAAGTCACTACCCACAGCTTCACCCACCAGCAACCCAGCTGAATGCCTGCTGCCCTTACTGGGGAAAAGTCTAGGAAATCTCCTCTTTTTCATAGCATCTGTGATGGTGAAGAATCAAAGACTGAAAAAACAGGTCTAACCACTGTTGGGCTTTTTTTTCATTCATCAATGTGCAGCAACATACTTTGCTGCTTTGCTTTTGGAGGGAGACATGTTAAAAGGCACGTCAAATCTGAATTTAGAAATGAACTAGCTCCTAGAAGTTTCGTCCCTTGGGCATTTGGTCATTCCATGAAAAAGAGAGAACTTGCAACAAAAATAATCTCATTTTTTTTCACAATGTTTCTGCTTTGACCAAAAAGTTGACAGTTGGAGGGAATGTGGTGAGGGAGGGTTGAACGGAAAATTTTCAGCTAGCAGTTTCCTGAGCTGCTCCCTTATAAATGCATTGACAATTTGGAAACTGAAAACATCCATCAAGTTATTGGACTGCCTTTCTGCTGAGGTTGCCTTCCAAAAAAGGGTACTGCTGGCCACCCTCCAGTCCTGCTCCTCTCTCAGTTTGAGGATCACCCTCAGTGGACACCCAGTGTCCAGCACACAAGAGCAATGCTCCTAGGGCCAGGACCCATCTATGGAGAGAGAGGAAGCATTGGCATCTCCTTTTCCTTCCTGGGGGTGTTGGCAAGTCCCAGTCTATCAGCAATGTAACTAGCTAGTCTGAACTCACAGAGAAATCCCTCTGCCGCGACACCACTGCCATTTCAATCAACATCTGACTCCTTCAGAAAGGCGTTTTGAGCCTGCTTTGTTCCACTCACTGTTCTGGAAGCAGGAGATAAGTGACACATTCCAACTTGCTGAGGGCTTTCGGAAAGTCATCTTGCTGGAGGAACTGTAGGAGAAGTCTCCCTGGGAATAGCGGCTCATATTTAACCTCCCCTAGATCATGTCAATGTGAGTCTGGAGAGAACAGGTCTTTCATTTTTCTTCCCCAGTAAGCTACCATATGTACCTCATCCCCCACTTAAGCTAAGAGATTGATGGCTAAATTGCTTAACCCTGGTGTTTTTAATTAATTAGGTCTACTTCACAGAAGGTTTAATACAGTAGTTTAATTTAGACTTTGCTCAGTGCATGATATAAAATCCAGATTTATTACTATTTTTTATCAATTTTTATTTTTATATGATTCAGTCACTCATATAAAAAGACTACTGTATGTTATAGACTTTAAAAAGTGATTCCCTGTAGGTATTGTAAAGTATAGGGTCTATTATATGACAGTAGTGTGTTTATAGCTAAGTTTTGGTGCATTGTTCAGGAATCCATTCAAAGATGGCATATAGAAAAGACATTTTACTCTGTAAAATAGTAAGGGAAAGTACCTGCTCTTTTTAAATATCATCTTACACCGCTTTTACATAATACTGAAGTGTATGGGATAACCACTGCTTTAAGAAACTCAATACTAAAAAGAAAATTACTTTGAATCTTCGAAGAATAAAAAAGGCACAACATTTTGTTGATAGCTCTTTCGTAAAAGACCTGCAGAGCTGTAATCTGGTGAAATCCACTGCTACTCTTGGTTAATGAGCAATTTGTTGGTTAACAGATGTTGTTATTAACATGAGAGGTACCTGGTTTATAACAGCAATACTTAATCACGGTGTGGGGTGGCAGAATCATTTATAAGAGCCAACGCCGTGGCATTGTGGCAACTGTAAGTGCTGCCATGTGGGAACACAAGGTGAAGGGGTCACGTATCTATTCTGGTGCATGCATTTGTGCTCTGTTTTGGGGGATTCGGGTTGCATTTTTCAAAATTCCATCAAAAGTGACTTTAGAAGAAATGTAACCAAAGACTGTGTGGAGACCATTTTTGTTGGGAAATTAGTTATATTCTCTTGATTTTAATCAGATGTATTCTGTTGTGTAAATCTCGCCCCATGAACGTAAAAAGTATAAAAGATCTTAAAGTACTGAGGTGACCCTGGAATGGAGGTCACACAAGGACCTTACCTGGCCAACAGACAAACTGTCAGGTCCCTGTTTCTATAATGTGACACTGCCAGAGACTTTCAGGAAGTTTGGGTGTGTTTCCCTTTTATGGAGCACAGTTTCCAGTGCCCATTTTTTCAGAAGGCTGGTTTTTGCTGAGCGTCATGCAGCTTTGGCCCAGGTTTAATCCCCAGTATTTCAGCTATTAATGGTATTTGAATGTAGGCACCCAAAATCTTTATTCTCTTCCTTGAATTTTGGCCCAAGGAGCCCAGGCAGGTCACGTCCTTTCTGATGAAATTACACCAGAATATTGCTCTACCTTATTTTCCCAGAGTGCTAAAGAAATACAAGGGCACTTAGGACTCTTATGAAGGAAACAGAAGGAAATAGAGGAGAATGAAGACACTGAGGAACTTTCACAAATGTCCCTCCTGTCCAGCTTCTAGCTCAAAGCATGATAAAATGAAGTATCTCAGGGCACACCACAAGGAAAACCAAGTAAATTAAAATAGCAAAACAAACAAGCACTTTCTAAATATGAACGTGACTTTTCAGATGAAGATTTAGGTCTGGAAAGTGTGAGAAGTTTTAGGTTAAGTTTGAACTCTTCAAGGTGCATAGCCACTCCAAAACACAAGCAGTGACCATACTTTCTAAGAAAATAATGTCTTGACTCTGTGCCTGTAAACCCAGAAATAAGATGCTACCTAGGAAGACCCTAGGAAAGTAAATTGGGATACTTCATGTCACCAGATTTAACATCATGAAAGCAGCAAATAGGAAGGAAGGATTCAGCTCCCCTTGCTGCCCTTTGCTTCCAGTTCACCAGACATTTCCTCCTTCCTGTAAATATTCTGTCTGACCTGAGCAGTCCTTCAGCCGGATAACCTTCATCCTTGAGTCAGTCATCTCAGTCATTGCACAGGCTGTGCTAAAAGTGATGGTGGCTTAATGCAGGTTATTGAGCCCCTGCTATCATCAGTAAAGCACCTGGCAGCACTTCAGCAGCAGCTGCTCAAGAGACTAGGAGGACCTGAAGAGGAGCAACTGCTCAGTACAACCCTCCTGGACTCCTCAAGGGAAAATGATGTAGCTGCCCAATGGTCAGTCCTTGCACCAAAGGCAATAGATGCTAAAAGAGCTCCATATCTTCAAGTGAGCAGCCCAAGAGTATTTCTCTGTAAAGCAAGAAGGGTGGGGACAGAAGTGCAGATTTTATTTCCAACCCTTTCCTTCATGGTGTCATCTCAAAGCAAGAGCCCACAGTATTTCTCATGCACATACATGCAGGGCAGTTGACAATAAAGGCATGATAATATGTGGTTCAAAAAAAAAGCTCTGTTAGAAGAAGGAACAAGTGCAAGTTAAAAGGTAAGCTTGCAGCTTAGATTCAAATCAGTGTATTGACTCAGCTTTGCAGATCCCAAGCCCGAAATGAATTCTACACAATAACTAAGCAGTCGCCTTCCAAAGGTGTTAAGCCTATTTGCATGTTGTTTGTTTTGGAACGGCCAATAAAACAGCTTTAGATGATGTCAAACAGTGCTTAGGCCCATACAGGGGGAGACAGCTGCTCAGATAAATACTCAAACCCCAAACCATGTTCTGTTTTATAAGTCATCAAAAGCTCTTTGAAAATCCACTTGATATGTAGCTGGGAGCTAATGTGTCTTCCTCACACCTGCCAAACTGCTCTGGGCAGGTCAGAAGTAGGCAGCAAGCTTGCCCACCAGTTTGAGCTTGGGCTATTTTTTTTTTTCTCCTAGGAAAATTATAGAGCCTTCTCATATCTTTCTGAATAGTAGTCTCCATATGACACTGCAGTCCCTGAGATCAGATACTATCACTGTTTCTTGCAGCATAAAAGTAGTAGATAGTCATAAGCATGTACAACCTAACCTGCCTGAAGGCACTTCCCATCATTTTACTTATGACAATTGCTATTGCGAGCCAAGTCCCTCACACAGTTTCTTCTCTACATATTTATTTTTTTCTCTGTTGCTCCCTTTGACCTGTGGTTAAAACTCCTCAGACTTGAAGTGTGCCTTTAGCCTTTAGTTTTGAGACAACTATATACTGCACTTTAGAGATAACACAAAAAGCACTGTCTAGGCTCTGAAGAGAGAGTCATTCCTGTGCTTGTGGGCTAAGAGATGGCTCTAGTCCTTATCCATTTTACACTGGTGTCAGTTAGGAGTAATTCCATAAAAGCCAAGGAAATCATCAGAGCTAAGAGCTGAAGGTGCTCTGTAGGCCCATGTTGAGCCCCAGTGACCACATGCAAAACCAAGTGGTTAAGAAACTGCTACTAACTCTATGTGCCAAGCAAAACACAGGGGGTGCTTTAGGGCACTTAGTTTTTAAATCCTGAGCCCTGGTTTAAAACTGGTCACTGGCAGAAATAGTACCTCAGAGGATTAAGTCCTGGTGTCCCATTTATCTTTGCTGTGAATCAGAAAAAGGGAGGTAGGGCAAAGAGCAGGTTGCTGAGTGAGTGTTGTGTTTCAGACAGTCAGACAAGGCTGAGCCAGACTAATGTACCAACTATAGGAATATTCTCCTGGGTACAGGAGAAGGAAAAGCTGCTAAGAGATGTTTGAGAAAAAATATCTGTGGTTGGGTTTCCTGGAAATGCTTGGTTCCAACACACCAGCCAGAGTCCTTCATAGGAAGGCAAAGCTACGATTCTGGGCATAACATACACAATTTTGATCCTAGGGTGCTCTGGGTTGCCAGTTAGGAGAAATGGTTGGTTAATGGAACTTTGTACAGATTCATGTCTCTGCCTTCACTTCAGGGGGCTTGAACAAATGCTTTAAAAAAAAAAAAAAAAAAGGCTAGAAGCAGCAAAGAGGAAAAAATAAAAGGAAAAGACCAGTGCATCCTTTGTCCAAAGTGGTCTCTGTGCTATGACTTATCCAAAGTGTGGATCAGAACTGGTAGGATTCCTCAGAGTTACTGAAAACCAACACAGTTACTTCCTTCTGAAATGTTGATGAGGAGTTGAAACTTTCAGAGAAGGTGAAAATTAAGGCAGATTGTTTGATGGCAATAATGGTTTCTTCAATGCAACATGATCATTTGCTTTTTATAAAGAGGAAAGAAGGGATAACATGGCCAACACCAATCAAACCATTTACAATGGCCAAAAGAGATGGAGCTGAGGCCTTCAAGTACTACAAAGAAGCCGAGTAGGGTAAGGAGAAAGATGACAAGAAGTTGGATACAAGTGCAAAATTATTTCCTTTCCATTCAACATAATAATAGACCTACAGCTGACCTTGAAACTTCCAAAAGGTGCCCTTGTATTGAGGCCTGGAAACAGTAGAAACAGCAGAGGGCTTCTGATCTCTAGGAACTTCACTCACTCACTGAACTTTTGAGCTGTCATTTCCAATAAACTTGGCTGCAGATGAACCAGAACTTTTTTTTTTTTAAAGGAAAACTATTCATAGTTTGAAAAAAGAATTGCGGGGATTTTTTCCCTTTGTCGTTCCATTTGACGTCCAAAAAAACTACAATATCCTTGTGGAGTAGAAAGTGAAATAGATGGAAGAGGAAAAGCGGTAAGAATAATGTTACAATGAAACCACAAGCAACAGAAGAGGAAATGTTAAAGACCCCAAACCCAAAGAGAAAAATCAAGCTAAGAGCATGTCTTTAAAGCAAGTGAGACCCAAATGTGCTTAGGGAAATTAAGCGATTCCCTATACGAGCTACTTTCTCATTTTAAAATGGGTTGATAACGATTTGCAACCAACATATTAAATGAATATCTCTTTCTACTATCAAAAGTTTTAACTTGTCTATACCAGACTTGACTCCTAAACCTAAGCATTTCAGGAAGGTGACCTGACATGACAGCAGAGGATGACACACTATTGACTACCGTGAAGAAGTAGGAGGAAGGATTGTGCCTATCAATTATTAAACAGAGAGAAAGGAAGGACCCAGTGAATAACTAATATATGGAAGCCTCCATTTCTGTGCTCCACACAGACTTCCATAGCCTAGATTCATAAGAAGAGGAAGCTTTATTATAGATAAAATTTAAGTGTAAAATGATCAAATAGTTTCTCTTTAATTAAACAGTCATTAAAAACTTATTTGCTGTCAACCTGATGTAAAGCAATGTAACCTTTGGAGTACCAGGCAAATGTTGCCCACATCATCCAGAATGGGGAACACAGAGTTCTCAGTTACACTGAGAACTGAATCCCTGAGTCACTGAAAACCTCCACAAAATGCTTGGTGGCACTGCTAATGCAGCCAGTTAAGAAAATCTTGGCTGATGAATGGGAAGAGAAACAGTACAGCAATAAATTCCTATGTCTACTCTGCAGTCAATAGATTTGTCTTGTACTATATCAAGCTGGGTGTTTTTCACCTTGTACAGAGAATCAATGCAAAATTTAGGCTACATTTAAGTTTGCATAAGCCAAAGCTTTCCAAAGCTTCCTGAGTACTTCCTAACCATTCCCATGAGCTCTGTACATGGCTTTTCATTTTCTAGCAAAGAAGGATTGCAATTTTTAACTTGTTTCAATCCTGCTCCCACTTCCTGTCTTTCTATGACTGCTCTGCATCTTGTATATTGACCTTTCTGATATAGCAGATTTACAAGCAGAACTACCTTGCTGAGGCCCTTTAGGTCCCAGAAATAGAAAGAACCTTGCCAGAGGTAGATGCATGCATGAAATGAGATAGCATATTCTACATCTGATAAAGCTTCCTTGGCTTAGCTGTCTGAAAATCATTACCTGTGTCTATTTCTGTAACGTGTATCGATCAAAAAAGTGCATGCTTCTTACCAGCTCTCAAAAAACAAAGTTTTAGGCAGATATGATCTGAACTGACACATCTACCGAAATGGTGATGTGCTACAAGAAAGCCAAGGAAAAAATCTCCCTTAAATGATCCCTCTTAAAATAGAATAAACAGCAAATGGCACCAAATCTCTTTTCTTTAACTCTTAGAACTACTTTTAGGAGTAGAAGTAGAATTTGCCTAATGATCTTTACAACAAGGAAGTGAAAAAAAGACTTCCAGGCTTCATTACGATGGGATTAAGTCAGAACAAATCCACTGACTCCAGAGGCATTACCTCAGCCTTACACCATGGCATCCAGAACTCCCTTGGCATCAACGGAGCTGCAGCAGGTTTCCTTTGCTGCCTTAGGCCCAGATCCCACCATAAATCTCAGGTTTCATTTGGCTGGGAAAGAGGAAGTTTTCTTTTTCAGGTCTACCCTGACTTGGCAGTGGTAGATTTTTAAAAAGAATGTCGATACTTCTATCCATCCTAGATCCACTGAAAACAACGGCTTTAGCACAGGAAAGACCAGATCTGTTGCTAATTTGTTTTGTGGGAGGCCTTTTAATGGACAATTTTGATCAAGAACTCAGTAAGAATTAGAAAAAAGAACAGGGACTTGAGATCAGAGGGTTTGCCTCCAACACATCCTTGGTTCCTAGTAACATGGAGAGTCACCTTTGACATTACAAGATCAAATGCAAAAGTTACCATCAACCCGCAAGGTGCTGAGTGCTTCCAGATCCTTTTGCACTTGGTGGGGAGATGGCAGCTTGCAGGATCAGGCCCTACGGGTGCCAGGGGAGACCGACAGCCCCCTCCAGCTCCTGCATGGGGAGGAAAGATCCTCAGTCCCACCAAAAACCCTATCAAAGACTGAGCACAGGCAAGCTGGTGTGAAGTCATTGGCGAACGGATGCCTCACCGAACAGTTGGGGTTTTAATGGGCTAGATATTGTTCCAGCATTTGGTATTCATAGATAATAATAGAGATTAGGTTTACTTAATGTATTTGCTATTTAGGCAGATGATTCATGTTAAGCCATAGGCATTCAGTGGCAAACATCATTAGTTCAAATTGTATGAGAGAAAGGCCCAGGAAGAGGAGTCACAATCTGGCCTCTATCACAAACAGCTGTGTTTCTAAATCACCATTTTCGGGTTGTTTCCTGTAGTTGTTGGTATATACTGTACACTGAAAATTAGGCCTCAAAAACACTTATTAAAAATTTATACAGCTTATGACAGGCTCTTTCAGAAACATAACCCTTAACTAATTCATGTTCACTTACCCTGCAGTTTTCTATTTATAATACTTTACAATTTCTGTGTATTTGTATTATAAATTATTCAATGACATCAAGGTTTTTATTTTGATGAGAGAATTTTTGATGAATTTGACAGAGTAATTACTTCAAATTCTGTTCTGGATCGCTATGAAAATATTTAATTTTATTTACTCCAATAAATAATTAAAATGTGAGAGTAGCAAGCGTACATGCAGTGCCTTATAGCCTGTGACTTCTGTTTGCTTCTCCCTAATTAAAATAGCAATGTTTATGTGTGTGCTGATTTAAAATAATAATAAATTACCAACTTGGGAGGGACATCTGAGGGAGGACGAAAAAGACTTGTAGCAACAAGCGCAGTCTTAAATATAGGAAAAAAATATTCTGAAGAAATAGGAAGCTATTGATTCCCCAGTGCTGTTAGATAGAGACACTCAGGGTAGAATCTCAACAAGGTACATGTTACTCAGTTGCAGACTATTGCTTTTGTGGTTTTAAAGTTTAAGAAAGGGCAGCCTTTTAGATGGTCCCAGCTGATTCAGCAGTATTTTAAGCATATGCTTAACTTGAACCCATGAGCAGTTGCACTTACTTCAAGAATGGTCATGCTCAGATTTAAAGTATTGAAGTACTGTTCTGGCAGCAGCCTAAATCTTCTTCCAAAACAGAGATTAAAATTACAGTGTCTTTTAACTCTCTGTGATTTAATCCAAAACAAATACTGTGCCCCACTGAAGAAAGCTCAGGTCACAATGGCCACTGGTGTGTAGGCTACAGTCCTCTTATCTCCTCCAAAGAATTTGCAAAGAGTTAAATCTATTTCTAAGTCTCATATGTAATTTTTCTCCTTCAGATCAGATGGCTCAAAACCAGAAAAACTGTATGTATAAAAAAAAAAAACCTAAGAAAAAAAGAAAAGCATCAACCCTTAGAACCGTTTAATTGTTTTACAGGTCACAAATAGGAACGTATTAAAAGTTTTTAATTACATTGAAGCCATCAAGCATGCAAGTGCATAGTCATTATCATATAATAACTGGTTAATTACCTCATTAGTTGGCTTTTTTTTACATTAAAACTTGCTCATTATTGCCAGGTACAATGGTGATCTGGTTATCCACAAGCTGGTAATTGAGAAAACTGGCATTTCTTAACGGAATGACTATTTGTATTTCACAGGATTGGAGTGAAGGTGGGGCGGGACATTGGTCAAACAGCTGCAAGGAAAAGTAGAAATACTTTGCTTTTTTCTAAACTATTTGCATGGCTAAAAGAGGTAAATTACAGCTGATCCTAGCTGGCAGCAAAGGACGGAGCTTTTTGGTGCTTTAGTCGCAGGTAAGAAATTGGGACCAGTCGGTAAACTGTGGCTGAAAATCAGTGCCATCTGCCAGCAGTTTGCCGGGCTGTTTGCAGACCGAGCAGGTGATGTGTCAGTGCCATTCCCCCAGGACAGGTGTTCACATCTCCCCAAAACACTAACAGCTTTGAAACAAATTGGCGCTCTGGGCGGCAGCATCGTCGGAGAGGATGCAATCTGAACAGTCATAGGGCTGCTGAGCGAAACGGCAAAGACTCTGGGACCTGCCACAACCCCCAGTTTTTCTGTCACCTCAGTGGGCTCCATCTGTATAACTGAGACACAAATTACACCCCTCCTTCACCCCCAAGTGCCTTCCAGTGACACAAATAGCGGGCAGGCTAAGCACCGCAGGAGGAGACGGTAACCCCCGACGCGGGACGTGACACGCTGCAGTGCCACACCACGGATGCAGTGCCGCACCACGGGCGCTCGCACCCGGCTCCTGCACAGCTCGGCCGCTCCCCATCCCTCCCAGCAGTCACACACACANTCATCGGGAGCTCTGATGTGACTGGAAGTCACGGCCAGTAATAAATCCTTGCTGCTGGTATCAGGTTGGATTGCGTGTCGGTGGGTTAATCCAATAGTGGGCCCTAATAACACGACTTTCAGCTTGCTGCAAAAGCAATTTCTGCGCAATGTGCCATATTCCTGTGGCAGCGCCTCAAGTCGCAACGAGTTAACGCGTTCTGTCACGGGCTGTTGTAAACACTCGGGCTGCTCAGCATGTACCACGCACGATTCATCTGAGCGGAGACCTAAAATCTTACACCTGACTGTTTCACTCACTATCAAGCCTAAATAAAGCTTCAATGGCAGAAGCAAGCAGGGAACGCAAACCAGTGGTGACTGGTGCTCAGAGCCGAACGCTTCGGAGCAGAAATGTCTTCTGCTGGGGGTGTGGGGTTTTTTTTTTGCTTTTGTGGAGACAGTGGAAGTAGCAGTGCTGAGGGAGAATCTAGCTTGGGGAGACACTGACCACCAATTGAGAACTTGTCGGCAAAGGGAGAGGAGGAAGTGGAGCTTGTCTTTTCTGGGACTAAAATCCCACTGTTTGCTTTGCTACGGGTTTGGGTGCAACATGATTTTGAGCTGAAGGAGGTCTGGTAGCTATAGGGAGTGTGGAAAGCCTATCTGTCTTCTATTCCTGGCCCTCATATTGATTTGTTTGTAATCTCAGGAGAGTCTTGTCTGGGCCAAAATGTTCTCAGGTTGGGAGCCAATAGTTAATTTAAGATAATGCAGCTGTTAAATAAGCATTTTGATTTTTCAGAGGTGGTAATATCAAAGAACAGAAGAAGAATGTGATACAACGCACCTTTTCTGTAACATTTTACTTGCACTCATTCGAAGACGAGTCTGTAGAACAGCAGCCTCCGTGACATGTAAAACAATGTTTGGCATCTGTTTTTCCCTTCATCTTTTCCCCTTCCTTTTTTTTTTTTTATTTCCAGTGTGTGCAGCTAACACTGAAGATTTTATTTTTCCTTTTTAATGGAGCGATTGTTATTGACTACCTGGTGCCTGTGTTCACAGGGTAGGAAAATAACCCAATAAAATCTACTGAACCTAAAAATAAAGAACCCAAAACAACAACAGGAGCTCTCTGTACCACGTGCACCTGGAGGAAAGGAGTGCTGGAATTTGTGCAGTCTACTGCACGTTAGGAAACACGATACTGTAGTGGGCCTGTCTGTGTCCCACTGAACAAGGGACCTGGGGCAAGCTGCCTGCTTGTCCCACCACTGTTCTGGACTGTCCTACGCAAGGGATGCAGTCTGTGAATGGTTGAGCTTATTCACAGATTTTCAAGTTCCCATTAGTTTTTCGAGGGTTTGACAGCCCTTTCCAAAGGGCCGCTGTCTTGGTTTAACTCTGTGACAACGTGGAAAAAAAACCCAACAAAACAAAACCCTGCCTGCAACAGGCCCAAGAACTAATTTGCATTTGCAATTACTTAGCACTGAATTTAAACATCTTCACTCCTTTGCCAGTATGTTATTACTATTTAGAAATCATTAAATGTTGGCTGCAAAGGAAGCAGGCGTACAGGGTGTGACTTCTATTTCAACCCATGGCCCTTGGTGTTCCTCCTTTAAGAATGAGGACATTAACTACACCACGACATGAATGGGGCTGGAGTTTTGCCACCAAAAACAGTAGAGCAGATTTTAAATTCTGTAAAATAGGGGAATAAAAAGTTCTTCCTCCAGAAACTTCTTGGGTGGGAAGTGACATCAGTCATGCCACAAGGACAGGAGGAGCAAGCACATTTTATTGGAAAATAAAGATGTGAGTAAATCTACTATGATGAATATAAAATCCCTCTTTTGGATTTAATTAGGAGTCACCTTTTTAGGTGACCAGGAATGAAACTTCTCTTTTAAGGGTACCGCTTTGTACCTGACTTTTCACACAGCAAAGCATATGGCAAAAGAGCAGGAAGTGGGGATTAAGGTACATTTTAACGGGCGGCATGTTCAGCCAGATGGCCTATTCCCTGCTCTCAAGATCTGTATGCTTTTTCCCCCTCCAGAGTTATTTTGATTGAATTCCTTATCCCACATTAAAAAAAAAAAAGTCCATATTTTCATGCATA
This sequence comes from Psophia crepitans, assembly GCA_013399095.1. Lineage (NCBI taxonomy): Eukaryota > Metazoa > Chordata > Aves > Gruiformes > Psophiidae > Psophia > Psophia crepitans. The sequence goes on from VWZZ01001264.1 coordinate 783,258, forward strand.
CTTCTCAGTCCACCTCACACACTTCCCCATGCATTGGTGTTTTAAACAGAAATCGTGGCATAAAGGTAAACAAGTCTTTCTGGCTTTGAGGACAAGAGCGCTGCAAGACTTGAGAGCCTTTTCCAGTGAGCCCCCCAAGCCTTTCTGTCCTAATCTGAGCAGCGGCAGCGATAGCATCCTGATGCTGTTACATCCATGCCGATGACAGCACAGGAAGGCAACAAGGGCCCAGAGACGATGAAGTGCAGTGCAAGTCTCCACCTGCCCCAGTCATGGAGTTCCCAGAAAGTTTGAAGCAGGGTACAAGTCTGGAGGGATTTTTTCTGCCAGTTTCCCTCACTTTTCTCCCCCACTCTGCTGTTGAAGCTGTCTGTCTGTTCCTCATTAATGGCCCCCAGTGCTGCAGAGCTGTCCCAAGAGGTTCTGCCCACTCAACAAGGTGGGCAGAACCAGGAGTTCCTATGGCCAAGCCATCACTGATGGCACCACTGACTGATCAAGAAAACAAAGACGAGCAAAAAAACCCACTGTTTGTTGGAAGAGGAGGAAGATAATGGTAATTAAACAGTCTGTTAAGGCACTTTAAAAATGTCCACTATTCCCTTTTCAATGCAAGAACTAAATGTGAGATAAAAAGTCCTCCAGAACTGAATTAATCATGGTGAAACTAACTGTCAGTAGAGAAGATTACTGAGAAAACTCAGGAAGAGAAAAAAAAGAAGCATGCATTTGGTGGTGCAGTTTGGAGAGTCCTCTAATGAGTCCCCTGGCTGACACAGCAACACGATGGCTGTGTTAGGCATTGGTACCACTGGACAGTTTTCAGCCACCACATAAATTGGTCCAGTTTCACTAAAGCTTTAAACAGTCAGGTACCCAGGTCACTGGAAAGCAAGGGCTAGAGGCGCCAGTCTTCCTGACACGATGCACTGAAGCTGCTTTGGACCCTTTGGACAGGTGGAGAGAACTGAACATCTCTGTAGTGCCCCGGAGCAGTACTCCAGGAACAGCAAAGAACAAACAGAGAAATACCCACATCCAGTAATGTATATATCACAGCTATTGTTATATATTGTTTTATATACCTATGCCTGTGTACACACACACACACACACACATATATATATGAAAAAATATAAACCAAGCAAGCAATCCCATTTTAAGAGAAGTACACTATTTTTATGGCATACAGAAAATAGTAATGATGATTACACTTCCTCAGTCAAAGCCTTCATGAATACAATGTAAATTGCATGACACAAATGGAAGAATAAGGCTTCAAAATTCTGACAAATCGCTACTGGAGAAATTTGGATGAAACATTGAGGAGGGAGTAGTGGGGAACTTCCTGCGGCTGGAGCTGGACAAGTGTGTAATGAGCAAAATTCATTATCTTAAACTTTTGGCTATGATGTGTAATTGTTAACCTCTGCAGTTAGTTCAAGGCTCCTTTCAGTAAAATATATGAGTTGCCATCAAAGCTGATTTGGATTAGGAGGCAAGCATGTGCCCTCACTTTTAGGTTATATTAATACACCAAAATCAATAACATGCCATAGCTTTCAGAAGTAGTAATAAAACACCCTAAAATATTCCCAGAATACTTCTATAAATTATTTGCTCAATGTACTTATGTTAAAAAGGTTGTCAGTTACAGTGCTCTGAAAGACTCTAAAATTACAAGTCATCGTATTTGTATTTGATAAACCCCCTGCTGTTTTGGGTCAGAGAGGGCTCTAGAACAGGGGGGGAAAAATCATTATTTTGCCTAATAAATAAATTACTTGCCTGTATTTCATGTATCACTAAAGCCTGCCAGTATTGAGGGCTTAAATAATAAATAGCAAATAGCTCCATTCATTTATTAATAATAATGCATCTTTTCTTCCTCTTACCATATTTGTGGGCAATGGATTGAACGGTAGTCAGGTGGAAGGACAAATAGTTGGGCCACTGGGAACATTTAAAATTTTCCAGTTTAAGGTGAACACGTCAGCACTGACAGCCCTTTTAGTTTCGTCTGTGCGGTGTGGTGCCTGGGCTGTGCACTGGCAGTGGTAGGAGCCTTTGGGCTTCAAAACTGTAAAACCCCTTTGAAATCTCATTAGCTAATGGAGATTGTATGTGTGAGTGTTTCTCGGATGAAAACCCATTTTCAATTAGTCATCGTGATACCTGTTCAACAAAGCATGGAGGGACCTCACCGCCCTTGGCAGGTTTAATGTTTGTAACACCTCTGGAGGGCAGCCCGATGCCTGGCTGTACAGGCGGCAAACAAAGATGCTGGGCAGGAAAGGTGGCGATAAGTAGAGGGCTGATCCAGATACACGTCTCTCTTACCTTCAAGTAACCAGAGAGATATGCTTTATTTGTGACTTTTCTCAGCACAAACTGCTCATTCCCTTTCTGACATAATCCCCATCTACGTCAATCTGACTATTTTTAACAGTCATTCCCCTTCATGGCTCTTTGTTTTAAAGAAAAATAAAACGTGAGCAGTTTACCAGATAGGTGCAGGTTTCTCAAGCTCTGAAACCTCCAGACAAATATCCTCCTCTCCTAAGCAGGGTTCGTGGCACGAACGCATTCATGAGTCCTAGAAACCAAAGTTCTTAACATCGCCCTGTAGGCAGCATCCTTAAGTAGATGAGCATGGATTTCAACATCCAGCATCTTCCATGGAGCATTAAGAGAACACATGCACATACACACAGATGACCACATCCACCATCACCAGAAGAAGAAAGAACTGAACCTCTGTTATCACATAGGTCATGGCATCATGATACCTGGTGATGGAGAACTAACTCCTTTCTTCATTTAAACACCCAGTGGGAGCAGATGGGATGTAAGGAGCCTCATATTAACCAGAAAGTCACCTTTGCCCCTTACATGGAGGGGTAATCTTTTTCAAGGGTCGGGAAGAAACAAGGGTCGCTTGAGCAACCCACACCCCATTCTGACAAAATAAAAAGCCAAGAAAAGAGAAAAATACCTTGCATCCTACCACACATATCAGAGATGCATCAGAGCATGCTGAAATCTGGAAGCTCACAGCCTCGGATAGGAGGGGCTGCCAGCATTTCAGCTTGTCACCATTAAGAAGAGCAAGTATGGTGGCACTCAGTCAGGGTGCAGAGTCTTCAAGAGCATGCCCTGCCAGCCTCCGAAGGAATTTAATCACACAGACGGCTACAGGAACTTCACTTCTACCTTCCTACAGAGTGCAGGTTTGTGTTTAAAGCAGACTATTTCATACAGCCTTACCCACTGTGAAGTGCAGTTATGTTTTTCTACAAGATTTAGCTACAGGGCAAAAGACTTCAAGCATCTAAAAATACAGATGAGAGATCCGGCATGATACTGCTGACCCAGACTAGTAGGACCCTTGATAGCCGGATGAGTTGGGTCACATCCCACCTCTTGTTTCCTTACACCCAGAGTGCCACTGGCTCTTTTCTGACCTAGGTAAATCTCTTCTTTTCTTCTGGCTATTCCTTAAGCTATCCTAGGCACCAAGCAAGGAAAGTAAACACATGGCAAAAGCACAATAGGCAGAACGGACTTGATCTTTGTGTAAAGCACGGGGTCAGCTCCTCGCTGTGAGCAGATTTTCCTCTTTGGAAACAGGTTCATGTTTACGTTTTAAGTTCCAGCAACATGCTCTGGATTTTCAACATGTGCAGCACATCTGCTCCAGCCCAGATTTATGAACAAATCTGCATATAATTGTGCTGGGCTAGGGTGTTGTTGTTGTTGTATTCCCCCCCACACACCCACCCTTTAAATAAAATGGCTTTGTCCAGGGCTGTATAAACCCCTGATTCCAAGCCATATAATTTTATGGACAGGGAAAAAAAAAAAAGTTCTTTTGTATTGCACCTGAGCTCATTAAAACCCCCAAATTCCATAATTTTACACTACCATGTGCTGCATATCGTATTTAGTGCCTAGCAGAGTAATTGCTTACAGTCCTTAGAGTGAGTGCACATAAGGTGGAGAAATGATGGAACAGGTGGGATAGCCGCCCTGCGCTTGGTAATCGCAGGTTTACACCCCTGCGCAGCTGACCTAGAGCTGTGTGGATGAACGGTTCAAAAGCCTGGATTATGGTCTTTTGTTAGCCCTGTAGTGGGTGCCAAGTCCCAGACCTCAGCTTCCAGTGAGCACAATGGCTTCTGTAACAGACCAGATAAAACAAATAAGCATGTGGGATACAGAATGGGAAAAGGGAGAAGCCAAGGATAAGAGGGTCAAGGTGAAAGATCCAAGGTGCCAGAGGAACTGGCAACGTAAACATGTTAACCAGACATCCCAAGAGAAAATAACCCTGGAAAATTCAAGAGAAAGTGAACAGCCCAAGAACTCTTCTGTGGCAACATTCAAGGTTTCCTAACTTGTTCTGGAACAAAACCAAAACCTTTTGTGCATCCTCACAAAGGGAATGATGTCAAAACAGCTGTTTCTTAATCAAAAAGGGTTTGCACACTCCCCATCTCTGTGAGCAAAGACTCTGTAAAGCTGCTTTTGCCACCATGCCTTGAAAGCATGAAGATCTTCTGGGGTGGGAAGAGGAGAGGAAGGTGCAAGCATATTTATAGTGCCATCACACATGCTCTATTTTGGGTGACTCTACTCTTTGGAGACTAAATTCCCCTAACTTGACATTAAGTGCTTGCTCAAGTGCTGAATGGGATCCAGTTGCAAAGGTCTCTGTGTTCAGTGGTCCTAAGGGGCACATCCTAGAGAGGTTCATCTCAGTCCATGGGATACCCAGTGTGATGTCTCAGGATGGATTTAGGCCTCCAGCCTGTGAGAGAGTTTTTAAAAAACTATCAGTGCAGGGCTTGCTCAAGAACACAAAGGAACATGGTAGCAGAACAACTCATTTCAGCCATGGGTCCCAAGCCTCATCTATGGGCCTTAATCGCTAGACATTCAGATAAGCTCTGCATGATTTCCTTGTGCCTGGAACTGTTCTCCAACATCTTATCAGCAGCCTTTCAGATAGTTAAGATTAGGAAGCCAGAAAAAAGACAGAGACACTCTGTTCACAAAAAACTGTAATCAGGGGCTGATTGAAACGGGTATATGCTGATGTACACCTAGACAGTGAGTCCATACACATTTTGCTTACTAGCCTGGTTTCCTAAGGAAGCAAAAAACCAAAACAAAAATCTCTTGAAATCATTGAAACCAACAAGTAGGTTTTGCAATGGTCAGAGAAGACTCATATTTTGGTAACAGCAAACCAGAAACGGACAAAAATTACACATAGCTGTGCTCAGCCTTAAATGGTGGGAAAGGTGGAAGGCTCTAACCTCGACATTAGGAAACTTTTGACATTTAGAGTTGCAGAAGTCTTTTAGCAAAGAACAACTTGTTTCCTTTTCTTTTTTTTCTTTTTTTTTTTTTTTTACTGCAGTGCCTCCTCACTTAAAACATATAATGAATGTGAGCAGTCATCAGTCTGTAAATACTGGGTTTAAGTTCACTAGAGCTTTGTTGAGATATTCCTCCTAGGTAACAAGTCTGTGGCTCATTAGTCTCTCATTAGCAAGATAGAAATAAAGATGCAAAAGGGAAAAAAAAACTTTCTCCAAAGATATTGTTGCAGTCTAATTGCCTGCAAGGAATTCTTAATAATGTTTACTAATGCCTTTTCAGCATTGCCAATTTTATAATGTTCCAGATGTGACGTTGCTGTTCCCTGCTGTGATATTACTAAGTCTGCTGAGGCACCTACCGTACTAAGTTTGGAAAGATTTTAGCCCCATCTTATGTCACTGACATGAAACAACATCCGTTGGGGCTTTCCAGCATCGCATTTGTACTTTTGAAAAAAATGATCAGAAAAACCCTGTCTGATCCGCTGTTTATACAGAACTAAGTAAATTCAATCTCAACACGCATTGGCTGGAACCAACAGCCTTACAAAGGACATTAGCAGCAGTATGAGTTACTCCAAGTTCAATGACATTTGCTTTCCTTTTTTTGATTTTTAATATATTAGTTTAGACTTGGTGACATTAATTGGTTCCTTATTTGTAGAGAAATATCTTTTGTTTGGGATATGATTTTATATTGTAAGCAGCATTTGGAATATAAAACAAGCAGATGTTAGCAAGGATCTGAAAGCAAGGCTCACAGTATCAACATTGTGTTATATTCTTGCTTTGCAGCCAAGCTAAGGGAACAAAGCAGGCAACAAACATGCAGATTTTGAAACACCAGAGCTTTTAACCTAAATTACACTGAAGTTTCTTGGTGTTCTGGGAGCAAGTGGGCTCTCCACCTGAGTCAGATTTGTACATCATTGGGAATACGTAAACAAACACATTTTTGGCCAATTTTACTACGGGGAAAAAAGTTTGTGAGATCATTCTTCCCATCTAATAACTTGTGTACCTGCTGGCCAGCTTCAGCCAAACTGGAAACAGGGTAGAAACCTCCAAGATACAAATTTTCTGGGAAGAATTGTGTAGAGAAAAAAGCCAGTTTTAGTGCTGCCAGAAAGAAAAATTCTGTGGTGTGAGCACTCTGCCCATCTTAGAGAAGGAAGCTTCATATTGGAAAGAAAAAGCAACAACACAGGAAAAGCCTCTCTTGGACAGAGAATCCATCCATGACACAAAATCCACGACACGGCACACTTTCTTGTTGCTCTTCACCACAGACCAAATTGGGGTTTTAATACTGTTTGTTTGTTTTCCACGTGGTCTGGATTGCTTATCTTCTTTGTTTTCACGAGCTGGAGTGCCTGAGTTCTTCAGTGTCATATTAGAAATAGCCTGCATGGCCACTGTTGCACATATCTCACATATCTAGCATGAGCGTTTCCTCATCCTCCACCTCAGCAAGTGGTCTGACTGCTACTGCAGCCCTCCCAACAGAGGTAACCGTCCTACAGATTTGGCTGCATGTCTTGGCATTCTCCAACCCGGCCCTGTCAAAATGATCCAGATGAGCTACAGTTTTCCTAATGGTGTGGAGAAGAAGTAGTCAGCATCCTTTCACCTGAAGTGGGTTAGAGAGGAAAACACAGCTATAGCAGCACATTTAAGGGAGATGGCTCCAGGGCAGTGACTAACACCTGTGGAGCAGACTTAGCTCTAGCTGAAATGGTAATTATGACCATATCCTAATGCAGAGTCTCAGGATCAAAGAAAGGGTTTGATTTTGTACAGTGAGGGAGAGAGAAGGAGTCACATCACAGTCCTATGACACTGAAACCTAAATGATCAGAAAGAACAGTCTGGTGAGTAACTGTTCAACCTGTTAATTCAGAAAGCTTATGCAAAAAAAAAAAATTATATATATAGGGCTATAGTGTTCATTAGTTAAATCAGCAAAACTGATTTTTCTTAAATTTATCACCTTGCTCCTAAAACGCAGGCTCTGTCAGTTAATGCTAAGGGTTCCTTACGCCTCTCGGACTGGGGTAATGCCATCCACAAAGGCCCCCTGCACTCTACTCTCTTCCCGGACCCAGAGAAGAGGGACACACTGCAGTCTGGCCACCTTGGCTCAAGATGTTAAAAAGCTCTCGCTTCCTTCCAACTCGGAAGGTCCCCAGTTCATTTTCCCAGTATGTCAGCCAAGACGGTGGTCCTCACATTTGCACTCTTCTAATAGTTCCAAGCTTACATCACATTCCCCTTTATTTACTCTTTTTCCAAGTTATATATATATCCTTAGCCTTAATCACTGTTCAGCCAAGGTTTCTTCAAGCAGACCCAAATGTAGCCATCAGCGGAGCCAATGGGCGTCTTTCTACTGACTCCAGCGGACTCAGGATCATAAAGTCCTGAACCCACAAACATCTGCAAGATCTGGATGCATTCCAATATGGATTCAGATTGGACATCAGCCACTCAGGCCCATCTTAATTCGTAAATCAACATACCCAACTGACTTTCTCTTCTCTGGATCCCCTCCAATTTGTTAATACGTTTCTGTTAACGAGGTGCTTAGAACTAAGCACAATATCCCCAGTGCAGTCACATGAGAGCTGTTACATTCCTACTTCATAATGTTATGTCTCCACACATCCTGGCCAAAATTGCACTGACTTCACTAGCTACCATGTTTTGTTGCAGCTTTGAAACCCTCGCCCTGTCACTCTTATTCACTGAGAGCTATACTTTGCTCCACAGGTAATCATGGCAAAGTCAGCAGGACTCCTCACACAGGACTGGCAGCGCAAGCAAGGAAAGCAGAAACTGATCCCAGAGAAAGAATTCATATCTAGATTTTTGAACTGATAAACTCAGACAGCAGAATAATTGTAACAATGCCATCCTGCTGCTTTCCTGAGCAATAATCTATTTTCCTCATTGGGATAAATGACTTGGCCATCAGTCTCCCGGTTTAGCCATTTGGGAACTGGATTATTGCTTCATAAACTGTGCAACGCACTCCTATTACTGTTTAATTGCGTTGGGCAGAGAAAGGGGGGAAAAAGATTTTGCAATTTCTAACCGAAATCTCCCAGAAGCACTCTCTTTCTGTGTTACTTTCCTCAATAGTTAAGGCAGTGAACTGCATTCCAATCCAAAAATTTCCTCTGAACAAAGAACATAATTTTGCTTTGTACACTTTTGCCAATACAGCTTCTCCTTCCAGCATATTGCTCCTTTCCTGGACCTGGATGCTCAGTGTTCCTTACCCTCCTGCACTGAGATTACGCTGTAAAATCTCAGCTATATATTCTGGCCTGAGTTTATATGCAGATTTCCTATAACTATCAGCAGAAGATGGGCATGAACTTCTTCATTCTTTCCATCCTTTCTGGCTGGTTTGTTGCCTGCAAGATCTCCAGATCGGTGACTGCCTCCTGTTACACAGAGAACCTCCATCCAGCGCTTCGGCCACTAGGCACTCCTGTAATTGAGACATATCCTGTCTCCCAAAGCAAGAGCTGTAGTTAAGGGGGGGGGAAAGGGCTTGGTCTGCAGTTTTTTCATTCTTAAACAGTGCAGCATTCACTCCTGTCTGCAGCATGTTTTCCAACACTAATCCCCATACCCTGACACAGCACTGAACAGTCAAGATGAGTTCAAGAAAGCTCTGCTTAGTTGTTCAAGAAAAGGCTGAGTCCCTGGTTTTTAGTTATCTTTGACACTTGTTTCCCTTTAGGAAACTTTAGCAAATTCCTTTTAATATTATTTCTTTCTAATTTCAGGAGTTGGGTGAAATGTTTTCATCAGAATGTTTCTCAGGAAAAATACCTTTTCAACAAACATGGAAATTTTTGCTAACCAAAGCATTCAATGTGGTTAGTGCTATTTACAGATTTTTCCCCGTGAAAACCTGACAAAGAAAATGAACACGGAGTTTCTTAGTGAAATGTCTTCCATAAAAAATGCAATGTTTGGTTTTCAAAATGTGGCTTTGTTTGAAGTCTGAAAACTTGTACCAAAAGATACATTTTAAAGTTTTGATCACTGTAAATTTCACAGGAAATATTAAAAAAAAAAAAACCCCAACCAAAAACCAACCAAAGTTAGGTTGAGCACCAATGAAAAGGAACTGGTAGAACTAAATCTCAGTGTTTTTTTTTAAAAGCTAATTTTTTTCTCTACAGGAAAAAAAAGCTAGGAACTTCCTGGGCTTACTGTGTCCCAGACAAGTCTGAGAAGCTGCAAGCCAACATCTCCCTTAAGCATTGCCACGTGTTCTCCCACACTGCTCCACCCATTTGTGCCAAAAACCTGTCCAATTACCTACCCTCTTGTAAACTATATCTTATCATTAACTTGTGCTTAGTGCTTACAGATTGTTCCCATTGTTTTCCATTAATCAAGCAGCCAGCTGACCTTTCTGCTCAACTCTGTATATCCCATTGCAGTAAGTTTTTTCCAAATCACATCTGCCCAATTTGTCCAATTCATCCATCACTGTGCTGTGGCACATAGGCTGTGAGCTCTCTGGGGCTGGACCTGCCTTCTGCGGCACCTGGCCAGGGAGCTCCTGTCCCCGCAGGGCTGCAGGTCCTCACTGGGACTCCCAAGTGCTCTTGTTATACCACTAAAAACCCAAACAAATAAGCTGTCAGCTAAATAAGGAGGATCTGTGATAATGGAGAGGTTTAGCAGAGGAACCTGAAATGACTCGTATTCTGATTTTCAAAGCTAGCAGTGTCTTTCTACAGAATATTAAGCTCTTATCACAACGGAAGAGAAAATATTTGGCATCGACGGTTAATTGTTGGCAGGCATTGATTGTAACCTGGGAACCTCTTAGCTGTAAGCACAGTGCCTTTAATCACACAGAATGTGGAGAAGACAACCCCTCCGAAGGGAGGCACTGACGTGGATGGCTGAACTGCTGATCGTCTGCGCACGGCTTGTGCTGCTTTTCAACGCGTGTTGTGGCAGCAGGGATCTCTGCGTGTTTCGGCTCCCTGTGATACCCAAACTCGCTGGCAGGATGTCCGGCCGGCTAGGAAACACACTGGTGTTTTTCATGGGGGTTAGGGAGGTGAGGGATGGGGACAGCAGCAGGTCGGATGAAAGGCTTGGCAGGCCAAGCTATCAGACGTGCTCTCCTTCAGTGAAATTCCGGCTGGAGATCTATCAGACTCCTTTCTCCTCTCTGCCGTTTCTGGGACACACGCTCCTGCCTCCCGCACAACTTTGCAGTTTCCAAGGAGACCGCATGCTGCTCACCCCACACCTCAGCGCAGATGACCGTGTGACTTCACTCGGTCAGGGAGACCATAAAACACTGCAGCCAAAACGATAGCGCTGCCGCTTGACTCACTGCGATATTAGTGAATCCTAAAGGACATATGAACCTAATGATGGGTTGTTCAGTTTGCTTTTTCATTAGGGCTGTTATGATGAGACCTAGACATGGTGTCACTGCTTGGAGACAGCCTAAAGAAAAAAATACTGCGGAATCGCAGGCTTCAAAGAACCGATTCCAATAATCATGTTACTCAGTTTCCTGAAGGAAGATAAATATGAGAAGTCAATTTCATAATTGCAACAGTACAAAAATACACTAAAAATTCAACATTTATAACATCAAGTAAGTTCACACCAGGATCAAAGATTAAAAATTGGCTACATTCCTACAAGTATGAAATGCATCAATTAGGTAGTGCGGCTCAGAGTCAGGAGATGTGAATCTGGTGCCTTGCTTAGTTGCAGGCTTCCTGAAGGATTTTGGAAAACTCATACAGGACATAAATTTCACAGGCTTTTTTGTAAGGCAATACTCATCTCCATCTGAAAATTAGGCTCTGCAAATAGTTTTTCAGAGCCCAGTCCATAAAGAGATATCAACACGTAAATTCTCTTTAGGTATCAAATAGAAACTAGATATCTGGATGCCTTTGTGAGAGTAACCCTTGCTATTTCTGTGGCCTTAATTCCTCAGGTCTGAAGTAAGAATACTAGAGTTTGTCTCACTGGAATGGGTTGAAAATAAGAATTTTAAAGTAATTATGAGGCACATGTAGTAATGTGGAAAACAGCTAGATAGCAAAGTTTCTATTGCAGAGGTGTTGGAGGAAGTCCTAAATCAGGACCATAAGAGAAGGAAGCGGAAATAACACATATGCTTACAGCAGTGTAATTCACAGGTCACAGTTGCAACCCAGCTGATAAGGAGTGCTGGACAGTTGGCAGTATTCAGGTTTTCCATGACACTGTATCAGCCGTAGCTGTAGCAAGTAAAGGAGCAAAGGACGGTATTTACCCCAAGTAAAATCCACAACTGGTTAGAAAATAAATATTTCAACATTTCTTCTCGGAAAGTTTATTAAAAAAAAAACAACTTCATGCAGACTTTGTCCCATATGTCAACCCTCTCAAATATTGTTTAAAAACCCGCTGAGAAATTCCAAATGCTACAGAAAAATGGTCAATGTTCATATACATATTTTAGTGGAGATGGCATCTTGCTTCTCAAACCCCATTAGCCAGTTCAGAAGGTAATGTCATTGGTTTTATGCAGCAGGAACCACTATAGAACAGAGACAAGGACCAGTTCTGCTTGTTTGGAGACTCTCCATCTACACAGTCTGCATCCAGTATGGGAACACTGAACATTCACATTCATTCGTGACAAATATGTTGCTCTCCTGCCCCTCAGTCAGATTTTCTCTACACCAATGGTTGTAGCGAATTTTGAGATCATCTTGCACCAGCCTTGTGCACGTTGATCATATGGAGTATGTCCACACAGGGCTTCTTGCCTACAAATTAGGGCTCTTTTTGAAACAGGCTTATGAGATACTTCTAGGCATGCCTGCGTGGGATGCATGCTATTGCCCAGCACACTTCTACATGACCCAGCCTGAGAGATAAAATGGGAGGAGCAAAAGCAAGAAATTCAGTAGAGTTCCCATGAACCTACCTGACAAGAGTGGGCAGTAAGTGTATCTGGTTCACAGGGTAATTTTCCAGTGGGTCCCACTGGACGGAAGGTGTGTTGATTGACTAAATAAGCAAATATCACAATTTTGGAATAAGTGATTGCAAGATGCAGGTCCCAAGTGCTTCCACTGGGTCAGAGCCACTTGCTCCTTACGAGCTGTTCCTAGGCCTTGCGTAAGTACCAGCCCTAAATGAATGCTTCTTCCATAAGTACAGTCCTGTCTGACTTGTAGTCTAAAACATTTCACAGTTATGATTTTTGGACAACTACGACAACTCACAGTGGAGAAACAGCTGAGCAAAGCATGTCCACAACAATCACGTCAATATTCCTTAACTGTCCTAATAAATGAGGTGGTTACAATGAGATATTGAGGGAAAACTGTATTTTTCAAACTTAAATAGAGAGCTGAAGAGAAAATAAAGTGAAGTGAATCACCTTCATTGACACAAAGATTAGCCTGGAAAGATCCCCAAAGTATTAATTTATCCCTTCCTTCTGAAAGGATCCACTTTAAAAACCTGTATCATACTCAAAAAGTAACTAAGAGGAAAATCCACTTCACTCTTCTGCCATTAAGGAAACAGTTAATGGGTTCAGCAAAAGGTGGTAGTCTGAGTCCTGAAGAGCTCCGTTTACTTTGTTAGTGACCGACACGACCCTCTCAATTTGTTGGATGAATTGTTTTTTTGAAGATAAAATACTTTTCTTTCCACTCTTTCAAATGTTGCTCCAGGAGTACAGATTACCCAAAAAATGTGCTGGATGCATCAGAAATTGCAGCCCCAGGAAAACAGCCCTTGATAGAGCAGATTTTCTCTCTTACTGTTTCCCACGCTTCTCAGCCAGATTCTGCTGGCCACAGCTCAGAGCCTGACTCTCGCTGTGAAAGTATGGGAAGCTGGTTCATCCTTACAGCTTACAGACCCCGGGTGCGTGAGCTGCAAGCGTTGGAGTGAACGTCAGAGGACAGAGACATGATGCAGAACAGCCCTCCATAATGGCTGGTACCGTAAGGCCTCCAATCTCCTGGCACGTTGGCCACTTGACAACCTGTAACACGTTTGTCCCTGTAACGCCTGTGTGAGGAGAGGAGAAACCTCACTGTTCAGATAGAGAACAAACACAAGGTCACAGTGGCGGAGGCAGAAAAGGAATATAACCCCGTGGCTTTCAAGTCTCAGACTGTATCCAGCTCCCTCTTTTGTACATCATCTTGCTCCTCCTCTTCCATCCACAAAAAAGACAATACAACTCAAAGGCTTCTGTTCAGCAGGCTTTGTCCGTAGGAGTCTTTCTGCTATGGCAACCAGAGGTAACACACAATATACTCTGTTATCTGTTTATTCAGCTCACATTGGCTCCGGAATCTGTTATAGCCTCATGGAAGAAACATGTCTTTTTAGGGCACTTACAGACATACCTGAAGCAGGCCCAGAGAGATGTTTGGGTGCCTACTAGCCAGGAGTCCAGAGTATGTGATCCTTGTCCTAGGTTATCCCTCTCTTTCTAAGCCAGCAACTCATGCCCAGTTTTAAGTCTTCTCTATTTGCAAACTACAACTCCTCCTATTCAGCGGAGCCCCGTGAAATTTATTATTTAGCTAATAACTTGAAAATTATTCTGGGCATTCCTAATGTTATCTGTATAAGGCAGAACTGTCTGGAGGCCTTATCGTGAGTCAGGATCCCATTGTGTACAGAAAATATAAGACTCTATAAACAGCAGTACAATGGAACAAACACTGGCACATCTGCAGATGCAGCAGTGGACACCATTTTAACCTCACTTTTTTCTTGAGTCTCCCACACTGCATTCAAAATATTCTGCAAAATCCCACTTCCTGTCCCGACCCCATGGCAAAAGGGAACACAGAAACCAGGGAGAGCAGGAAATTCCACTCGAATTCCAGCTGCAGTCATTTCTGTGAACAGGAGGGACAAAATGCGGCAGAGATTGCGGTAGATAAGTGTCACGTGCCCAAAGAGGCAACCAGGAATGAATAAGGTCTGAAATAGGGTGCAGGTCACACACAGAAGTGGAAGCAGACAGCCCTGATCCTTGCTTTACAGACTGTACATCAACATTAATTAAGAATTGACTTTACGTAAATAAGACTAATACTGCTAAAGGTGTCTGGTTGAATTTCTTGTTCTCAATGAAAAGCTGGATAAAACTTTACCCCAGCTTTTCAGAGGTGGGAGGAGAGACTGGAATTCATTCAAAGGCTTTTTTAATCATTACTGTAGATCTTACTGTTATAGTTACCAGAATGCAGTTAAGAATGCAACCCACATACACTTCTGGAACAAAGGAAAGGAAGTATCACAGTTTTGCTTAATGTCTTCACTGGGCCTCTCTTGGACCAGGAAGCTGTCCTGAAACACTTAGCCTTCTTCAAAAGCAGGAAAAGTAAGCCCAGAAGCTTGAAATCAGTGCCAGCAGAAGATGTCTATCTTCTGATCTCATTAGAAGCCTGATTTAACTTGGTTTTCTGATATTTTAAACCTAGACTTACAAACATTTAACTTCCGTTGGTGGGCATGCTTGTGCAAGGCAGGAAGAGAACCACTTAACCCCTGAAGGGATGTTCGCAGAGGGCTTTCCCACGTTTTAAACGGGTCCCTTATTTAAGTCAACACACGGTAACTGCTGCAAACTTAACATGTAGGCAGACCTGTGATGGAGGAAGCACCCTAACTACACTGGTAGAGACTCTCTTTCCAACTCTTCCAAGGCTGCTCCTTTGCAAACTGGCAGTAATGGAATCACCACCACCACATGGTCTATTTTTCTGCAGGAAAGCAACATTTTCCATGTGGCTGGGGATGTTGCCAGGTCTTCCTCTGCCCTTTCCATCTGCCATCTTCCCAAGGGACCTTCCAAAACAATACAAAAAAAGGAGTCAACATCACTCTGACAAGTTGTCTCCTGCTACTATGCCAATAAAAATGATCTTTCTTACACCACACTTCCCTGAACCTGACATCTGTCCTAAATCTCAAGTCATACATACCATTCTTCCATTAACATGAGTCATCCTACAGACGTCCTTCTGCTACTCTTAGAGTCATGTCAGAAAGAATCATTGACTTATTGTCAGCAGATTCAGCCTACCATGTTAATGGTGTCTGCAGAGCCCTCTTCTCTGATCATCTTGTTCTTACATCCCCAAAAATGCTGGAAAATACTTGCTGAGCTGTAGGATGTCAGAAGCAAGGAATGAATTGCCTGTCCTGTACTGCTACTCTGCCTGGAGTATAAAGGGTAATGTGCTAAATTTTGGAATAATCTATCGTGAAGCAGGGCAGATAAATAGCTGCTTCTCAGGAACTCACAAAGCCCTAAGCTGCCTATATAAAAGACCTGGTGCTACTGATGCTCTTGACAATTTCAGGAAACAGAATTGATGTTCTCTACAGAGATTATGGTCGTTATAAACAGGAATCGTGCCTGATCTATTTTGCACAGGAGTCTACACTGGACCCTGCCTAGTTCCCCATGCTTAAGGGTAAAATACGAGGACTTCAGAGTGGACAGTTCAATAAGAATAGAAAAGACAATTAATGTCTTATGCCTTGAATTATAAGCTATTTACGTCCCTTCTGTTTTTAAAGAAGAGACCAAATGGGGAAGATGCTTCCTTTAGGGGGGCATGGCAAGTCCTGCTAGTTGTTTTCATTATTTCATCAACTTGGTGTTTTGAAAGTTTTATGAACTCATTCTTTTTATTGGTCTTTTATTTCTATTTTAAGTCTTTAATGCTTTCTCTATTCTCATTCACTTCACAATGGCCTTTCTGCAAAGTCAGTGAAGATCAGTCTCAGCCTTCATCTTGTCCACAAATGAGAACCTAAATGTTTGCAGAGCACGGGAGTGTCTGTGGTTGTGCTAAGATCCAGGAAGTCAAGCCATTGAGCCAAATCTTTGCGTAGTATAAATGAACACTGAGACTTTACCTAATTTCTGATGGGAATAAGGAAAACCTTACAAGATCAAACCGCAGGTTCATATAGTCCATTTTCAGCAGGGAGCTAATTCTTTGAAAGAGGTGTACAAAACCTTCCACAGGCTGATATTCCTCTCATACTAATTCTCCTCTGAAATCTTTATTGGTTAGAGACTGTTTTGAATTCTATGGTTCAAGGTTTAACACCTTCATGGGATTTCTTTTCTTTAACTGCAATGGAGCAAGGTCTCCAGCAAAACTGACTTCCCAGTACAGCTGGCAAGGAGATGCACATGTGGGCACCCCTCACAGAGATATTGCCCATAGCCTGGCGCAAAGTGAGGCCAGCCCACAGGCAGAGAGAGGGACCTCTTTTCAACCAGTGTCTGCCCCCTTTCCTCCCAATTCACAGTATGCCACAGCCACAGGTGCCAGCCCCACATTTAGTGCTCCCTCCAGCTAATCCAAGTTTTGAGTTTGCATTACGTGCTCTCCTACAGCCTGTTTTCTCTGAAGAGCACTTCTAAGATGTGCTACATAGAAGTGAATTCCCTGCTCAGTAAGGCCAGAGAAGAGACTGTGGTGGGTTGTGACCACAGAAGGGAGGCTGTGCAGATTCCTGGTTTACGTGTCCCCATCTCTCCCCATCTTCCCTGCTGAGCTACACTCATTTTCACCTTCTTTTGCTGCAGCTAATTGCTCTGGAGACACAAAATGCAACTTCTGTAAGAGCTGGAAGTTACTCAGGAAAACATTTATGCCCATAATTCCTTTCAGCCAGAGAAATCTAAACACCAGAAGACTCCCATGCTTTCTTCTCTCCCAAATACCAGTATTTTCTTTCCAGAGTGCTCACTCCCTGGGGTAATGGAGTGCACTCACGGTGCACATGGTGAGTGCACTGGAAATGCATACAATGATCCTTGTTCATTGACGAAGGGAGTTGCAGGAATCCCCCCCGCCATGTCTTGGCATGCACTGCCTGAAAAGCAACCACGCGGGATCTCCGGGAAGCACTCAGATGTGGCAAAAGAGGAGCCCCACTCAAGAAAAGCTGAAGACAGGTTGCAGGAAGGAGGTCAGCTCTGTACCAGCCAGGGAAGGACAAAAAAGAATAATACTCCTAGCACACCTCTGCTCACCACAGCTCACCTTTGCTTTCTACACAACAATCCCTTACAGTCCTATCCCAAATGTAAAAGCATATGGTTTTGGCAGTCGCTGTGGCTGATTGCACAAACACACGTCTCAGTGCTTCAGGACATGCCCACACCCCGTCTTCAGCCAACAGGGGGAATAACGTGTCAGTGAGATTTAGATGAACCAGTTCATTCCATCCCATCATGATGGTGGACAGCAGGCTGCCATGAAACAGTCCCATCTCTGAGACAGACAACCACCTTGGCTATAATTAAAGCTAATTATTCAAAGGCACCCTGTTCATGTAGCACTGCTCAGAAGCTCCCTGCATGAGCATGTAGGCAGCAGGGCTGTTTTTCTTCATAAAAACTTATGAGGAACACTGCGCAGATTAACAGCTTTAATGACAAAAATTACCGCTTACAACACTGACTTCAAATCAAAGAACAATATCTGCAGACAGATATTTTCATGGTTTTCATAACAATTCATTATAGGTGGCACCAAGGGATTACATTTTTATTTCCCTTGTGTCATTTCTCTCAGACTCAGGTTCATTTCTCTTAATGAGGCAGCGGAAGATAAAGGGCAGTGAAGGCTCCTCCAATGCCTTTGCAGAGTGTGAGGAGTTTAGGGGCAAAGTGATAACTGATCCTCTAAAGGAAGAGGGAGGGCTTGGAAGGGGAGGGGGAGAGGGAGAGTGATGAGGTGGGATGCTCTCTCCCGTAATGAACTAAAATTAAGACATAAATTCTCCTACCTTTTTTCCCGACCAGATCTAACAAAAGAGATTCAGCTTTTTAATGAAGAATGGATCAGTAGCAAAATTATTAGCTAATTAATTGTAAAGGGAAGGGAAAGAAAGAAGAAAAAAAGAAATCTTTGCCTGAAAGGACAGGACCAAAAGTTCTTCTCATAGGCTTTCAGAATAGGAAGGAAGACACTGAACCTGGAAGCTTTTACTCAGACAGCAAAGCCCTTCTGCACATGTAGTTAGAGATGGCAAGGCAAAAGACCAGGCAAGAAGGAATAAGAACTAAGCAGAGCTCAAAATGGGACTGGGATTCCCCAAGTAGTTCCAGGCTTGTTAGGGCTGAGAAGAGGTTCCCAGTGGAACTGGATGGAAACTCTCCTGTGAAATATTTTTCTGTCAGAAAATAAATGTGGAGACAGCACAAAAGAGTTCCTGGGAGTGGGGGTCTCCTGGCATAGCCTCAGGAGACCAGGCAGCTGTTTTGTTTCTAAAACCAAAAACATCAACCCAAATGCTTCAAAGTCTTCTGAGAACAAAACAAACTGAGAACTGGCATTTCCAATCCATGGAAAGCCTTCTCATTCCTGAGGTTTGTTCCAGCATTTGTTCCAACAATTTTGGTTTCCCGTGAGTGGGGCAATCTGCATTTCAGCAAGCTCTGCCCATCAGTTAGGGCCTGAGGGCTCCCAGCATTTGTGGCTCGAAGGGACAAAAAAAGAGAATCCAGGGTTTCCTCTATTTTGGGGATCACATTGGCAGAAAATATTCTATTCGGGGCTTCCCAAAGTGGAACAAAACTGAAATTGGGGCTATCAAAAAACCTCCAGTAAAGGGAATTACTTTCTTTGGGTTTACTCTAATTCAGATCCTTCTTCTGTCTGCTGTAAGTAGTGTTTTCCTGAAAACCAGCATTTTAAGCATTGCTAGAGTTGGGCAAAAGCCTGGGAGCCTGGATGGGTAAATATATCTGACAAGCCATAGAGACAGGAGACAAAGGGGCTAGACAGGGGAAAGGAGAAACCAAGGATAAATGAGATACAGTTAGTGGCATTCATGTGTGTTTGGCTGTGGTAAAGGCAATCTTGAGAAAGAGGAGAGAAGCATTTTTATCATAGCCCCTCTCTCTGCTTATTCTTGGCTCCCAACTTGTCACCCTGCAAATGAAAAAGGAATAGCCATCCTTTTGGGATGGGTAGGCTGGACTGAAATAGAGCCTCACTTTACGGAGAAAGTATCTATGGAGTATTTAGCCCACACTCTTCCTGCCTCCTTCAAATGATGAGGAATCCTTCATGCCTTGGCAGGGCCCTGAGTCACACACAGAGATGTTTCACACCTGCCTTCCCGCTCTGCACCAGCACCAAGGAGCACAGGCTTGCAGACTGAGAAACATGGGGCTAAGGACTTCCAAGGTCCTTTCCTGTCCTACCTCCAATGAGTCAGGCTCCAAGAAAGTACAAAGTTGACCTTCAAAAAGCATTTAAAAAATTAATATATATAGGTATTATATATATCTCTCTCAAGAGGTTAATTCTTTGCCTTCTGCTTCCCATATTTTTCAGTCTTTTCACTTGAAATCAACAGGGCTTGAATCACCTCTCTCATTTAATGAAGGCTGAGCTTCTTGTGGACTCACATGACAGCAGGAGGTGCTGCTCACTGAAAAGCCCAGGATTGTGGGAGACTTTGATAATATCACGAGAGTTGGTAACACGGGCAGAAGACTTTGAATAAAGCTGTCTGACCTCCTTGGCCCAAGTGCTTTTACAACCAAGCAAAACAATTTCTCTGGACTCTAATGAATAGACTTCTGTCATTGTTCATCATAATAATGTCCCGATCCTGGCAAGATTACCTAGATGCTACCATAATCCTGCTAATAAGTGATGATTATAAAACACACACTTGAGGAAAAGGAAAGGTAGAATTTGGATCTTTTGCCCCAGTCTCTTCCCAAAGGAAAGCAGGATAATAAATGACTTCTGACTGCGATATATGACAAAGAGCCTTACCACATCAGAGTCTCCTACAGCAAAATTCAGCCAGCTCACTCAGTTTTGTCCATAAAAATACTGCTCTATTCAGTGAGAGAGGCCTGATAAACGGGGGGGGGACCATACTGAAGACATCTAGTGAGATTATTTTTTTTTTCCTTTCTGGGGGAAACAGCTGGAGACAGAAAAAAAAAGATTAATTGTTTTTAGTGAAACAAGCATTTTTTCAAGCAGCAAAACTTCCTCGTAGTACTACGGAAATACATGATTCTCCTATTATGTGTGACTTCCTATCCATTCTCAGCTAGTGACTTCTGTTTTCTGGCAGAGCCCAGTACCAAATATTTTACCCATAGGCAAAAATCAAGTTGCTTAAGATAGGAAAGTTTGACTGAGCAGACCAGAAAAATGAAGGGGGGGGGAAGTCAAGTGGGTTAATTCTAACTTTTTTTCTTGGAACAGAGCACATGTGATGTCCCTGCTGTCCCATTCCAACTGCGCTGCTGTCTCTTGACTGTGGAAGGTACCACAGGCTATTTATCACAGGGCAGGTAGCCAGCATTCATGTTTGAAACACAGACATGGGGTTTCTTTGCCACAGAATTTGGTCTATCATAACCGGTGGAGGATGTGGCAGAGCAGTTTCTCATGGCTGCTTTACTTCTTGTTTAAACCTGACTACCACTTCCAAAGTTAACATAAAAGGACTGCTTCATTCAGAAGCATGAACAACATGCGTTAGGCAGGTAAAATTCTTGCTGTATTCTGTAGCCTTGAAAGCAGGGGATGAGATATTGGTATCTGCAATGAATAAAGCAGAGTTAAGACCGCCTGACTGGGAGACCTCCGCGGGTACAGCGTAACGAGATCTGGGCAAATTCCAGCACAGGAAACATTTAGGTACTCATGCAAGAAATGTGTTTCTACTGCACCCGTTATTATTCATTCCTGCTAACAATACATGTGTCACCTCATTTGCACACCAGAAGTGGCTGGTGTGCAAGCCTGCATGAATTCAGAAAGTCGAATATATATTTTGCAAAAACAAAATCTCACTTTCACAATAAAGTTATCAGCAGCTCAGCTACCACCTGAGCTAAAAAAACCTTCGTCTTAAGATGAGAGCGTTTCTCTTCCCACTGGATTAGATTTCAGTGGGAGCTAGGCCAGGAAATTGCTTTTATTTATATTCTCCACCCCTGGCAAAGTCAATGGCCTCATTAATCCGCTGATGGGCCAGCACCACGATGGAAACTAGAGATGCAGCAGGGAAGACTGCCAGAGACATTGCCGCTGTTCTTCTCTTCCCTAGCCTTCACCTTGCTCCCACCCTAACCTCACCTTCAGATCCCTCCCGCCAGCCCTCAAAGCTCTTGCCACCATCTCCTCCTTTCCACCTGGATCTCCACCCTTCTTGGAGACAGAAGGAAGAATACAGTCCCAAATTCCATGGACACACCACATCTGCTAGGATAAATTGGAAAAGGCTGAAACTAGCACATTGCCTCTGGGATCAGGCCCAAATAAACCTTCCTTTTCTTAAACGTGCAATAAAACTGTAACACAGTCTGTAGAAAACTAATTGTGACGCTGACTGCAGTGGAGCCAGGAAACATTGTCTCCCTCTCAGATCACAGCTCCGATTCTTGCTGCACCCCTGTTGGAGGGGCTGTTACCCTCTCACTTCTTTTCCACACATCTTTATATGTTTAAAAGTGGTTTTGACCGTGGGTTTTAATACTGTGACTGGCTTTGCTTTGACTTTTATTTTCCATATAATCTGTCTTGCAGTAGAGAGACTATTAACCAGTCAAACAATGTTCAATCCCAATAACATTATCGCTTAAAGGGCGCACGGCAAGAATTTCTGCTAACTAGTGGGCAGTAAATTTACTCTTCTAATAGATTCATCCTTTATTAGGTATTTATTTCAGGAGGTTAAACCATAATTAGATTGCATTAGGAAGCTGAAAAAGAAAGGAATGGAGATTCCAGCCTGGGAATTTGTTTTATTTGCTCCTCAGATGTCCAGAGAAATTCCAAACACAATCTGTATTCCTCCAGATAGGGGGCTGCACAACTAAACAGCCCCAACGTTTCTGCCAGGAGTTCGCATTTGTCTTTCCTATGCAAAAGTTACTGCCAAGCTGTAATCTTTCCCTGAAATACAGCGTGTGGAGCCAACGCTGAACCCAATTTACTGTGGCAGATGAATATAGCCAAGGTGGTGGTCTGAATGTTTGGCCTAAAGGCACAATCCAATTTTCAACTGTTTCAAAGCTATTATGTCAAAGGCTGTTTGCATAAACATAACAATAGCAGAGAGCCCATGCAGAGGGGAGGCAGGAGAGGGAAAGCCTGCCCTCTCGTGTCTTCTGCCTGCATGTGCCTGGGAGCACATTTACAGCCACACACAAAGTTCGGTGCGTGGTTATGATGGAAAGAAAAGGTCAGAATTATCAGAGAAGAGCAGGTGAGGGGGGTACCCATCCCTGTGTCCATGCGTTCGAGCAGTGACTGCGTGCGTGCGCACAAATAGGTATACGTGGAAGCGTACACAAATACCCCCACATCATTTTAGCCGTAGGCACACACGTGCACACAGACATTTTTTCACACGCATACATGTCTACGCTGCCGAGATGTTGATAAAAAAAAAGTAGATTCCGCCAATGATGGAAACAGGAGAATGTTAATGACTTTTTAAACTTTTCTCAAGCTTGAGAAACAGATGTGATTATTCAATTCATTACAAGAAAAATGTCTTGCAGCAGCATGCATGTGATGAGCTGACTGATGATGTGGGAACCTATGAGAAAGCTGTTTCCCTTATTAGAACTGGAGGATTTTCAAGCCGATGTTCTATTTCTCTTTCCCATTATGTACACACATACATGCTTTTTTAAATAATAGAAATCTGGGCTAAACCTTTAAATGCATAATGAACAAAAGCGAAATAGGAGGCACAAAGGTTCTGTAACCTGCATGGCTTTAGACATTGGCTGGAACTTTCCCCAGAGCTGCCATGTTCAGACAGCGTTTGGACTCAGACCAAATATAGAGGCTGGGCCCAGTGCTGAGGCTCATCTCTAATTTAAAAGATGGGAAGAGAATACACTTATCAGTTTTCTGGAGGGTAGCTGGAGCAGGAAAATCGTTAAATGACAGAAGCTGCCAAAAATAAACATCCTCTGCTTTAAAAAAATTCTCCTTATATAGAACTATCAATGCACAG
Source organism: Psophia crepitans (assembly GCA_013399095.1). NCBI lineage: Eukaryota > Metazoa > Chordata > Aves > Gruiformes > Psophiidae > Psophia > Psophia crepitans. The sequence goes on from VWZZ01001264.1 coordinate 806,717, forward strand.
GGTTTATCAAGACATCTGGCAAATTATTTTTTCTGATGGAGAGAATTCTCAAGGCCTACAGACCTAGAACAATAGAGGATTTCACAGCAAAACAGATTTGCAGCATTAACATCACACACCCCATGGCCACTTCTAAGAGTCCGAGTTCACTGGGGTCCAGCAGTTAAGATGAGGCTGAAGCCAAGATCAAGGGATCCCACCCCAAAACCACCCGAGAACAGTCTTCCTCATCCAATGTCTGATCTCCGGTCAAAGCCAGCATTAGATACCACTAACGAATATGATAGTGCGAAGCCAGATGTGTATGACAGATACAGAATAACTGGGCTCCAAAATTCAAATTCTTTCTGAACTCAGACGTCTAGAGTCGTAGACCGAGAAACATAAGATTTTACATTGTTCCAAATTTCTCTTTTGGCATTGACTCCTGTTAGAAGCACATGTGTTATCTAGAGCCATGACTGGACATCTCCATCACCTTTCTACAACACAACCTAGAACTCCACCTTATTTTTGGCAGATTAACAAAGTATGTCCCATAGAAGTGGACTCTCTAATATCAAAATATCAGCAATCTGAATAAAAAAAAAATGCAACTCGTCATCATTATAACTCTTTCAAACAGCCCAGTGATAATACAAATAGAACAAAAAAATAAACAAAGCCATTTATCCAGTCAAAAATAATAGATAATGACTGCAGAACTGTGCAGGACTGTGAAGGCCTGCTAGGGTTACAGTGGGTCTTAGAACACAGCACATAATCAACTACTAGAAGGCAGACCTTGCCCTGGGAAGCCTGTTGCCTCAAAAAGATGAAGCAGATCAAAGCAAAGTGGCAGATAGACAAGTACGCATTATGTTAGAAATATGAAAATAGTTCTTTTCCTCTGTAAGTAAAAGCACATCATATATTTCACCATGTATTTCCTTCCAGAACCGAGGTAGGATTTGTAAATCTTGTCTTGTACTTAAGAGGCGCACAGGCTTACCGAGATCGACAAAATACTGGTACAATACAGCAAGGTGTCCCTAGGGTTTTTGTTGCCTGTGAAACGGGGCAACGACAACTCAGATAATTACATTTTTCATAGGACATTGTGATAATTAATTAGTTATGGAAGGAGCACAGCATACAGAAATTAAGTAGATATTTTTATGTGACTAAAAAATATTTTTATATCTATGTAAACATTGCCTGACATTCAGAAGTGAGAGCGGAGACTTTGAGCTATGCCCTCAATAGCTTCCTCAAAGAGAGCTTCTGCCTGAAAGAGCCACTCTCAGCCTGCCCACACGACCCTCCTAACACCTTACACACACATGTAATCCCACCAACTACATCTGCTGTGACTTGTGTGTGTAAAACTAAGCATAAACACGGGCCTTGGGAGTTAGGGGTGGTAAGAATCACAGGGAAGGCGTCGAAAAGGAAAACGTGACACTGCTTTTGCCCAACTCAGTAGCAAAACTAAGTCTCCCAACTTCCAGCCTGGTGCTTCACCCACAAAAGCATCTGCCTTCCAGAGAAGGGCTGTTGGAGCAGAAGGAACTAGGATGCACTGAAGCAGCAGTGGGAACGGCTGAGAGAGTCAGCTGAGAAACTGTTTAATGAAGACCAGCTTTGTTAGATATTTTTCTGCATCTTGTTGTTTTAAAGATGTATTCCTGTTTACATTGTTTCAGTCGCTGCCTCGTCCTTGGCTTTCCTGGGCCCAGTGTTAGATCCTCTTGCGGAGATCAGGATGTTTGGAATTGCTGTTCTGCTGCTGTGACTCGGATGTTAGAAACCGCTTAGGCGTAAACAAAGCCTACAACCTTCAGAGGCACTCCCCTAAAGAGGGCTGTGACAGCCCGAGAAAGACATCCAGAGGCAGTTCTCAGCTCCACCATGATGCATTGGGCGCACTGACTTCAAACAGGACACGTGCGTATCCTCAGAGTCATTCCCCGAATAGATGCGAGATGTTTTGCAGACAGAAGTATCAGTGGTTTGCTGAGTAAGGAAAGCTCATGCGCAAGCGCTTTGCTGCAGATTGAATGCAAAGAAACAAGAAGGAACTGAGCGCAGGAGGGAAAATGCCAGAACTTGTATGTTCTAAGGCTGACGTGTTGTATTAGAGTCTCAGATGACTGAGACCCTACAGGGAGGCTCCTGCTCTCGCACACGTCCCTTAGACGGTAGTTCAGCTCAGGGGGACAACTCCAGCAAAAGCAGAACTGAAAGGATGTGTGTAAAGCCACAGAACCAGGACTGGGTCTGTAGAATCAATAGTTCTGCTGCAATTTCTTCACAGTTGCTGCCGAGTCGCTTCACTCTACATTTTTAATGCCCCTCTGCTTTTAAGGGCCCAATCCCTAGCTCTCTGAAGCACAGCTGTCTCTAGGCTGGAAGAACCAAGAATATCCTTGAACTCCTTTATCCGTGTGGGCCCTGCTCCAGTCTCACTCCCGTACTCTGGTTTTCACGAGCATGGGTCAAGCAGGAGTTAAGACACAAAGGAACAGACTCCTTACCTAGACAGTGGAAGAAGCAGCCCCCCCAAAAGCAGCGGCCAGCACCAGGAGGTCAGTTGAACAATTAGAAATTCTGGAATGGAGAAAAGGGGAAATTAATAGAAACTTGAGGATCCTACAATTCCATGATTTAAACCGCTGTAAAATGAGGATAACATCTGCCAATGAGGTGCAGACACTACAGCACCCTGTGTGAAGCCAGCAAGTCCTAGCTTTGCCTCACGCTGGTATTGCAAAGCTTCCTTAACATTTGCGAAATGTTTGGAGAGCTTTGGATGAAAGATGATATTGGACAGCAAAGTAGCATTGTTCATTAGTGTTAGAATTAAGCCTGCGTGCTGACAGCAAAGAAGATGGAATGAAAAATGTCAAAGGCTCAAAAAAACTGCAAACTTCAAGATGCATAAAGGGAGCAGCCTCCCTTTCCCCTTCCCCCTTCTTCCCATCACGCTCAGATGTAATAACTTTCCCTAGTTCCGTGGCTCTCACACAGCTAACGCTGTGTTCGGTTGCTGGAGTCTTTACAGATGCAATGCATTAGCAAAGCCTGCCAGTCGGCATCCTGTTTTTCCAATCACTCTTCTGAAACTCCTCCACTTTTCTCAGAGGTTTTATCAGAAAGATGTTCCTCTGAAACATTTCAGCGAGGGGATCTGACAGCTCTTCAAACACCAGCTGAAATTCATTTGTTTTCCACTGCTTCCTGTTTTTACAAGTTCATTAGTGTTTCACCAAGATAGACTAAAGATTTGAAACTTTCACCAGCCAGGCTGGATCCCTGACATAAAGTCATGGGAGACTTTCTAAACCTCCACGTCACATATACGAACACAAAAATACATGGCCTGCATGCATGCACACGCATTCTGTATACGTAGGTCTAAACATGCATACAAGCATAATACCAAAAATGTGTGTGTGAGAGCTGGGGATTTAAAAATCCCTTAGACTGTCTCCGCATATATCGAGGAACGCATGTAGTCGTGGCGTGCATACATACACACATCAACACACGTACATAGGAAAAGCAAAGGCCCCATTGTGGGCAGCCTGACACTGAGCCATTTTTTTAAATGGAATTTCTGAGGTCAACAAAGTAAATAAGCGCCTAAAGTATCTCAGCTGTGGTCCATAGGTCAGGGCTGCGCTCAGGACAAGCGGGAGGCAGAGAGCATGTACAGATACATTCCTGAGGACTCACAGGGGCCGAGTGTTGGAGCTCAATGAAGAAGGCACTGTGTGTGCCGAAGCATCCAGGCTTTTAGCATTATCTGTCTGGTACATTAATATGCTAATTGTAAGAGAAGAAATGTGGAACTAATTCCATGTATCATTCATGTAAGAGCATCTAGGTAGCAGTGAGATAGGGTTGTATCAAAACAGACATAATCACATTACTTTTGATGTATTCCAGACCAGGAGTACACAGTATGTTCTCCTATTTAAATAGGTTAACAGGCTGTTACAACAGCAGCAGGAAAATTAAAATCTATTTCTAATTTTCACACAGAAGCTGCTTTCTCTTGCAAGCCTGAGATGCAGCCGGGCAGCTGCTGCTTCTTCTAAATTGCGGTTGTGAGGAAAACAGCAAGGAACAAGAGAGACAGTTTTATTACTAGTAAATCTGTTTCTTTCCAAAGTCATAAAACACCAGTTCGTTGTTAATAATGATGATTTAACAGTTGGTACTTAAACTGTCCATCTTCTCTTTGGTTGTTTTTTTTTTTTTATTACGACTTTCTCAAAATCTCCTATAACTGATCAATTCAGAAATTACGAGGAAAGAAAGAAGGCGAAGGAAAGCGTGTCTGCTTTGGTCTAGTGATTTTAAACAAGCCTGATGTGTCAGCCAACAGAAAGTGCTGTTGATATAATCATGAAAGGCACTGGGTAACTTACTGTACTGTTACATTAAACTAAATTTGTATGATCTGGGAGCTGGAGCTTTCTAGCTGACTGCTAAGAAAATGCCAAATAACGTCATATTTTTAAAGTGGGTTCCGGGGCTAGCGGTGATTTACAGCCAAATGTTTATGATAGAATCAAAAAGCCTTCTTTTTGTTTGCTTTTGTTGCAGGTCAGCTTCTATGATTTCAGGGCTCCATCACATGAATAAGACCAGCCTTGCTTTAAAAATGGTTCCCTGGATGACCAAAATATCAAATTCCTTCAAAATTGTCCTGAGCCCTTAATACCACAGAGCCATTATTAACTTACTGCCAGAGACTATAAAATAGAATATTATTGCTTGGTTACACATTGTATTTTTTGTTTTGTCTTCTGTTTTTAAGGGAAGTAAACCAACTGCTACATATCTGCCCACTTTGGAGCTATTTGCCATTTCATGTCTTTATGAAAAGTATTAATTACTTTTAATGACTAATGAATACTCTATTATTATTTAGCTCAAACTTCACTACAGTGTTTGGTGTCTCTGTGTTTTCTCCAAAGTCTTTTGGCCTGCCAAACAGAGCTGGAAACCTAATCAGGTGTTTTCATGCTATTTTCATTATTGCTCTTTCCCTGGCTGAACCAGCACTGCTGCAAGAGTATTTTATTTGATGCGTTTCACCTTCACCTTCAAGGTTTTGCCTAGATCACCACAAAAAGACACTATAGGGAAAAGTATTAAGTAAACTAACAGAGGTTTCCTAGGCTGTGGGAAGGAGAAGGCCTACTATTATTTCAAGCAACAGGCAAAAGTGCAGATCATCACCAAGTTTATGATAAAAGATAGGAACCACCACCATCATGCATCAGCATGAAGTTTTTTGCATCCTGACATCACTGAAAATTTTATCCTAACAGCACAGCCACATAGCAAACAGACCATAAGATCTTTGACACAACACAAGCTGTGCAAGAGTATTGATGTTTTTGTTGGTCATCTGTTCTGCGAAAAAGATGTGTCTAGCCTGCAAAGGAAATGACAAACTTAACCCTCCTACCTGTTCCCTTTGTTTAGTTCCAGCCAAACTACTTTATTTTTCATGACCTCCATAATACAAGTAGCATGTTAGGCTCTATACAGACAGGTGGAAAAGAAAGCCATGCCAGATGAAGCCAAGTTCACTGTTTACCTCTTCCTGTCATTTTAGGAAGTTTTTTACAGAAAAAGCAGATTCCCCACTAACACAAAGGGTAGGATGTGCTGCCTTTCGCAGAACATACTAGCATAGTAAACTAAGAGGGGAAAAAAAATAAAAAGCCTTCAGCATTGAAATAGAAGCTCAAAATCTGTTCTCAAGTCAGGCTATTAAAACAAAAATTTACCTGGCAGTTTCATCTGTTCATTAGCTGTTGTAAATGAGCAATGTATCATATTTACTAGAAGATCATCTTTTTCAGTCTCCTAGGCTCTTAAATAAGTGTCACCTTGGGGCTATATCCCTGAATTTGAGTAAAACGAAAAGAAACATGGGGGAAGGGGAGAGAGAATGGTAGAACTAGAAATGATAGCAAAGTTAGCATGTTTGGAAATTATTTCTACTGTTTCCCTTTGAAAATCCCCAGATATTTAATGTGGAGTGTTATGAGTGTATAAATTACCTTTTGGAAGGAATGAGTTTTAATGATGTGCTTGACAGAGGAGAAGCACAGGGGCATAGGAGAAGCCATCTGGGAGCAGAGCACAGCATGACTTCAAAGAAAAAAAGCTAAGAGCTGAGAGTAGGAAAATTCATCAGGCAACTTGGCCAAGGCAGTCAAAAGAGATGAGAGAATGGAGACAAGCTTCGGTAGATCTTCCTTCCTCATTGTTTTTCTGTTGCTACTGACCCCTCCACCTCCTTTCTCTCCAAGTTGCCAAGGCAAGGTGAGACCGTCTGGTGTCTGCANCACACTCCTAATGGAGTTTCCAGATGTTTGTGTCATACTGGTGTTCGTGTCATTCTGGATCTGCTCTTTCAGTTCTGATCTCCTGTGTCTCAGCCGTGGCACTGCATGTACATCAAAGCTTCACACTGCACAGCAGAAAGCACAGGAATCTTATCTAGATAAAAGCATGCTGCAGGTAGGGACAGCTGAGCCTTCGTTACTGGTGTTCACACAGGTAGAACTACCTCACAGGCAGACGCAGATGTGCTAAACTATCTGTGGGGTGTATCACCCCATTTCCTGATAGCCTTTAATACTGGTCAACTTTCAATGCACACCTCAATTATCACTAGTGGGATGACCATCGCTTGGAACAGTTTTCCAATAAATATAGATAAATCAACACATGAGATAGCAGAAAGAACAACTTTATCAACTTGTTGGAGAAAATTTCACCTAATAGGTCATTTGCACCTACAACTTCCATGCTGTAATCAACAAATTTATTCCTCATAATGGCATTGTAGGGATCCTCCCTCAGTTTGCACGTACATTGCTTCAGTCAGAGCTTCTCCAAGACAGATCATAGACCTGACATGGCTATAATTAAGATTTACTGGGTTGAAAACCAGGAAGATTACAAGTTTGTTTCATCAGACTTACAAAAATTTTCTGCAAGTGTCATTCAGGTGCTCATCCCAATCAAGACCTTAGCAGGTTTGCTTTGCTCAGCAGGCATTTGGTGCCTTCACCCTTCCTGTTTTCAAGGTGTTGCCAACCTATCGTGGCAACAAGTTTGCAGGAGACACTGCCTACAAGGCAGGGTTTTTTGAACCCCAGGATACTGCCCTAGGACACTGAATTATCTCACTGTCTGTTACTAAAAGAAAAGAATGCATCAACTTTATTCTGGCCTTTTAAAAGGAAAAAAAAAATGCAGCTCTAAGCAAGTGTCAATGCTGCTCTAGTAAGGACTTGACTACATAGCAAAGGAGCACAAAATAAAAGACGATGAAAATTTAAAACACAGTAGCCATTTCACAAACTCCTGAACCACAAGTACCTTTTCTGTAGTTTAAATTAATCCACTTGTAAAGTGGATCAACCCAAACTGCACAAAAGCGCTTCAGTACAGAAGAACATCCGCTCTGGGAGTTAACACAGAACAGTTACAGTGGCTAAAACAGACCCCCAAACTTATTCTGTACTAACTTCCTGCTCAGATAAGCCCTAAGAGTTGAACTTTTTGCTCCTGATTTTCCCTCTGAAGCTGTGTAAAACCCAGGGCGGTGGGAGCATGTGCCTTGGAGAACGGGGTCAGAACTAGAGAATCTGTTCAAGTGTTTTCTCACTTGAACGAGAGGAAAAAAAAAAAAAAGTTCCCTTAAACTCCCAGCCAACAAGTAAAGTAACTTGGCAAACAGACTCCTTCTGAGCTCTTTTGCTAGAAAGATTTATATTTTGCTCACCACAAATATACAGAGCAGACATATAGCACACTGCGTATTTGCCTGTGCTCCTTGTAGCAGAAGTTTTTGGCAGTCTTTTCTAGGATAAGGTTTAGAAAAATCACACTGCTGGGGGCAACCTGGCCATTGTAAAAGCCAAAACCAGCTTTTAACTAGGTAAGTTATAGATTCAGACAGTTGTGATTTTAGGCCAGAAGGTACTACTGATCACCTGATCTGGTCTTCTGCACAACACAGACCATAGGGCTTCTCTAAATTGAATTCCACGAGTCCAATAGCTGCAGCTGAATTCAAGTATCTTTTATGAAGACATCCAATTGCAATAGAAAAGTTTCCAATAACGGACAACATACCACATCACAGAACACCATATGTCCAGGATTCCTTGGACAACCTCACTGCATATGTGCTGTTTACACCCCATATAGCAAGTCAGAAACTTTCAGAACGCTTCAAGTCTGCTGTTACCATGCAGAAGTTACTGCAGCCTCTTAAGAGGTCAACCTGTCTTTGGATGACAGCTCCCACCTACCTAGAAGCCCTAGACAAATGCAGCCAACCCTCAGATCAAAAAAAAAAAATAGGGTAAATTCTCTTTCTTTGCTCTGCAGAGAACCCTCAGAAAAATGGGTATACAGTATCCTAATTATAGCCTTTAGTACTTCCAAAAGGATATTATCCTACCTGTTAAAAGCATCTTAGAGACACCTTGAGGAAAGGCAAGGAAAATCTAAAAGAGAAAGAAAACTCACCATGGTAAAAGAGTTCTGACAATACCCCATCCTCTTCCCTTCCTTTCTGTAAGCTGTTTCTCTCACAAAGGGTCTCATCTGCATTGGGCTCATACTGACCTACAGCTGCCCCATCCCACCACTCAGCTGTGAGCAGACTGTCTATCCAAAGGAGCAGTGTTAACCTTTTCTCTGCTGACCGGTTGGGCTAATTTAGTCTTTTGGGTTTGGGGCACATAGAAAGTGCCATAAACACTTGCAAGAAGTCAGTTGAAAGCAGGAAGAAAATCACTGTTTCTTGAGGCTATGCTGCTGGTGGCAATAAATTTTGCAGGTTAAGGTGCATTTGTGTGTACTGTGGATTACTGAAAGAAGAGAACTTCAGCTGCATCACCATGATTTAATTTGCTTTGCACTTCGTCATGCCAAATTTTAGTGACTCTCCTGACACTTCATGTTCTACCTTGAGAGGAAGGACCTAATTATTGTTGAGCTTTACCTGCTTCCATATAGTTACTCAGAAATTGGACAGGGCAACAATCACCAGGCTTTCCAAAATGCCTAGCAATTATGAAGGCTTCTATTCTGATGGCTCAAATCACTTAGTGAGTTTTCAAGGAGAGTTCGGCATCCACTTTCTGAAATGCAGGCATTTTTCAAGTATTTCCAGCTGGACAAGGAAGTCACTTTGCATATCTCTCCCTAAGTGTCCTCATGATATTTACTTCAAGGAAGGGTGGTTCCAATTTAGTTGGTATTGGCATAAAGCTACCCTCTGCGGGAATCATTCTTAGCTTTTGGTGAGGGCAGAATAAAGGCGGGTGGATTCTGAAAAGGTGCAATGCACTGAACGTGTGCCTTGGCTCTTGTGATAAAGTAGTAGCAACACAATTGTACAACCCCTTTCCCCTTCATATTCTGGCTGCATCCACCTCAGTGAACTCTTCTGGTCTGTTAACGCTGGATTTTTAGAGCACTACTGATTGTTACCAGGCTGCAAGGGTTTGCATAGAACAGTGTCATACCTAATTTAACTACAGAAAACAGATAATTGCATGGCCCCACCATACAGAATAACTATACTTTGGCCTAATGCACTAAGAAAGTCTTTTAAAACCATTGCTAGGTAAAAGTTACATTATATACTTCAGAGTGAAGCAGTATTAGGCATATGGACAAGAGACCATGTATTTTTTTCTCCCCTTTTATCCTGTGTTTAGAAACAGAATTTTACAGGCCAACCAGCCAGCTGGTGCAACATCCATTATTTACTCCTGTTGGACTGGGAATCTCAACAAGACCCAGCACGAGTGACCTGACACCAGCAGCACAGTGAGTGGAGGCAAGAAAGATGCTCCCCAATGTCCCCAGCAGCCTGTTCCTGCTGTCTCAGCCAGATGAAGAGCACTGCATGTTGCTTTTGCTTGGGAAGTAAGAAAAAAGAAAGTCTATTTATTTATTTATCCAGCAGTATCTTAGAAGATTCATTCCCTGCTTGGTGGGCCTGATTTTTCCATTGCTGTCCTGTAAGATGTAGTTTCTTACACCCATGTTGCACTTTTTTGGTAGTGATTTAAGTGCTGCTATTTTATAAAATAGAATCATAAAATCATTTACATTGGAAAAGACCTTTAGGATCATCGAGTCCAACCGTAAAAAATATGTGTAATATTCACACAGAACAAAGACATCAAATTCCTGCATGGGTGTATCAGTCTTTCCACTTTTAGCTAAGTCATCTCCACCTCTCCTCATGTATATTTGACATATACACCTTGACCTGCTGGGACTCATGGGGACTTTGGCCATTGATTTTACTGAGTTCAGCTGCATATACAGTTTCCACAATCATAGCACAAACTGCACAGCCTTTAAGAAAAAGGTAAATGAAATTAAACAAAACCAGAAGACGGTATAAAAAAAGAAGTTGCTTGTCCACAGAACACTGTTGTTTGCTTTGGAGTTGTTAATTTTTTCCTAAGCTTTTGCTGTCTCTGCAGACCAGAGACTTCTGAGGAGGGAGAAGCAGAGCCCATTTAGAGCCATAACACAGGTTTAAACTCTCATTTACACAATCCTGATGCAGGAAGAGAGAGGTAAGCATACAGTACTCTCCATGCCTGGGGATATCATGGACTTCTCTTTTAACCTTGAGATGGGTGGGCCTGGCTCTGCAGCTGGACAGGAAGCCCTAGCGCAGAAACTACACCCTGCAGGACAGCACGTGTGTGAGTTGCAAGAGAGCATCACTGGCCACAGGAGCTTGGGGACCCAAAGGTGCTGCACAAACTCTTCCTCTGACTTCTTGTTCCAAGTCCACCCCATCCACACAAGGTTCAAATTACTGCTGGTTACAACCACATTTAGGGTTTTTCATTTCTGAAATGTTGAGTTTTTATTTAGCAGCAGCGTTAGCCTGAGAAGAGAGGGAAATTCAGCTTCTAGTCAAAACCCTTTCATTCACCCTGTGGTCCTCAGACCTGGGTGGGTCCTAAGGGATCCTCAAGTTAACAACCAAAATTTCACTGTCCATACACTAACTTCAAAACGTAGTTGTTTGCACTTCTGAAAAAAACCCGAGAGCTTCATGATTCCAAAAAAATTTAAAACTTGCTCTTTTTGGGAGAAGATAGTAAGAAGCAGAGTACAAACCATGGGCATATACCTCCAATGTATAACATGTTAACAAACACACACATCCAATAAGCTCCAGAGTAAATATTCTCTTTTTTTTTACCCTAGATATTTTGCCTCACAGCCCCCCACCCACAAAGGTTTTCTTGCAGAATGTGTCACTTGTGACCAGCTTTGGGTGTTTAAAACATTTATATGGGGACAAAGACAGATTGATGCCTTTAGTGCAGCCTGCACTCATCAGGTCTAAAGACAGGTCAGGGAGATGACAGGAATACTAAGCTTAAGGTGACGGGCTTGGCGCCATGCTACATTTAAGCGGAGACTGAGTCCAGAATTCCTGGACATCATAAAGAATCTATTATCATTGTGGTCACTTTCAGCAACGCTGGTTTCATTACCATCTGTCTTCATCCACCAGTGCTTAGGGAATAAATATTAAATATGGAACTTTTCCTGGATTCAAGTCACAGAAGGCAGAAGGCGAAGCCATTCTCTAGTAATACGATCTCGGACCACCTTCGAGTAGGTGGAGGAAGATAAAGAAATCAGATAAGATCATTAGCTCTGTCGAGTTGAAAATAAGGGTTCAGTTTTCAGTTGAGCAATAATTCTCTTTTCAAGGTGGGCAATATTTAAGCAATCATCCCTAGAAAATTGGTCATTACCACTGGCTAATAACCGATTTGTTAGTTAATAGCCCAAGGTGAAACCAAGGGCACTAAATGCTCTGGCAAACCACTACTGACTGCAGTATTAACAGATTTCAAGGGCATCATTGCTATTATAAACCATGTTCATTGATTTATAACAACACTAATATGTTTTATAAAAGAGCAGTGCAGTGTTCTGGAAAAATTAATCATTTCTTACTAACCCTCAGCTGACTGTCCACTGCTCTCAGTCCTGTAGTGAACTGGATACCATCACGTTTTGTTCTGTTTAGACTGAGGAGCACTAGAAGTGGACTGGAGGAAGCAGGAGAAAGGAAGGAGTCTTTTCCAGAGTAAGGAGCACATATCCATGTCATCCTGGTGATGAGATAGATGGCTGTCCAGTCTCCACCATCCCCAATGGCATGTTTTTCCCATGGTCTTCCTGGTGTGGCATTCACACCCATTTCTTGCACACTACCCCAAAAGCCATTCATAGGTGGAGTCTCCTTCTGAAAGTTTTGGTTATCCCCAAAAGGCAAGACAAACCAGAGGCTCAGATACACATTCATGGCAGAAATTACTGCATTCTGCTGAACAACGAGCTCAGTACATACAAGCTCACAGCCAACATCATCTGTGACATAATTTGATCCCACTTGACTGTAGAGAAAGGGACTGACACTAAACTGCACTACTTTGCTGCTGGAGCACGCTAGAAGTGCATATGTGGATGTTACTAAAGCTCAGCTTATGGGTTATACCTTATTAAGTCACCATGACTCCAGCACATCACTGAATCCACAAATTCTGCAAGCGAAGGCGGTAGCTATCACAAAGCTAATTAGATCAGAGCAAAGCCCACTAGCAACACAGGGCTAGGAGGCTGGGAAAAACTGCAGCTCCTACCTGATCTGTGTTGCACTTCCTCCCAGCAGTACCCTTCCCCATTTCACCCCAGAGGACTGTGGGTGACATATATGTATTTATTTACTTACGCACATATTTATTTATGCACATATTATTTACTATCCCTGTCATCAGCTGAAAGGAATCTACAGGCCTGTGCAAACCTGTGCCTGGGGATAATCCACTAAGCCTGTATGCACTTGACTCTTGTGAGAAAGGTGAAGAATTCCAAGAAAAACACTTTGCAGGATTTTTACCTCAGGATTAGTGTTACCGCCTGGCATGCTGGTAATTCCAAGTGCCATTGAAGGCCTGGTTGAGTCTTGACGGGGCTCACTCAGAAAGAAGAGCATTAAAAAAAGAAAACTTTCCATTAATCCTTCTCTTTTGGCAAAAAGTAGGATTTTCCTAATTGCTATAATGCTTAAACTGAAGCTAATCAGCTCACATAAGAAAATTTCAGGCACGGCTATTGCTCATTAGGAAGGATGCTGAAAGTTCATTCATCCCTTCTGTCAGTAAATCTGTTCTTTCTGGCAACAATGCCCATCAAGCCTGAAGAAACCTCCATGTTTTCAAGGGCAGGACATGGCAGTTCATGCAAGCTTTCTCAAGCTGTAGCATGAAAGCCTCAAAGAGAAAAACTTGCAAGAGAATAAGCTCAGCTTCCAGATGGCCAGGAAAACTCCTATGATCTCTAGTCAAGCAGCACTCTTTAAGTAGCGAAACTACTTGAAGCTTCATTAGAACCGAAGCTGAAATGCCCAGCTCCTCATGGCACTTAGATACTCTTGAGCTAATATTTCAGTGAGAATTTGGTGCCTAAATACCATTCAGTTCTGGAGCAAATTCTCCAAGTGGGGAAGGACTATACAACCCTGCCTGTTGTTTCCCAAAGCAAATTTGAATCTGAACCAAGCTCTGCCAAAAGAGACAGATAGATGAGCTAGAGCTACTATATGTACATACCTGCCTGTACATAGATTAATCATAATAAGGATCTGGTGTGGACATTTCAACCCAGTAATTTTAATGGAAATGAGGCTCTAAATCTGTATTATCGCACCAAGAAAAATGGAGCTATTTTCACATCTCAGTTGCCTAATGGACTAGACACACATTTTCCTTTGTCTTGGGGAATGAGCTGTAAGTGACAGGCTCTCTCCTGGTTGTTAATGATGCTTTCTCCTATTGCCTGGCCCATGACAGCCTGCTAGGTACAGTTGCTCTGAGAAGTACTGCTTTACACCCCAAGGCAGTTTGTGCACACGTTGGTGCACACGGCGTGCAATATGCATGCACAAACGCACACCTCAGTGACTAACCCCTTCTGAAATGAAAATGTCTGGTGGGCTGAAATTTCAATTAAATGCAGGCATGAATGTTTACTTCATGCAATAGTTGAGGACGCCAGAGCTTTCTCAGAGGTGAGTTTTTGCACACAGAAAACCTGTTGATCCCATAGTAAGGACCGAGCAGAGACTCAGTCAGAGTTTTGGAATCTTCCCCATTTTTGCCAGTCATTGGAAATGTGTTTCCATGTATTACACAGGCTCACTCTGATACGTTCTGAGGCTGGCCCTGCCCAACAGATCCAATAAAGATTGTCGACTGCAATAAAACTTCTCTGACAAGTTAGGAAGAACAATTGGAAACATAAATTCATGCTGTGGACCCAGCACCTCGGCAAACATTTACTGCTTCTTTTTTTTTTTTTCTTTCCCACAGAATGTTTTTTTTTAAAAAAAAGAAAGAAAGAAAAATGACAAAGAATTAGCTGTACGTTTGTGGTTTATTGGTTTTCCTAGAATTTATTGCGATGCCAGAAATTAATTTATGAATAATAGCAAGCATGGGATCACAACGAACTTCATGTGAAGAAAAAAAAACACCTAAAGAATGTTCTAGTTGGCAAGAAAAAGCCCCTGCGTCAATATGAATGCCAAAAAAGGAGGGTAAATCTCGCATACCAGCTTTGGAAATCATTAGGGGTTTGTAAATTACGAGACAATGTTACATTGTCTTCCCAAACATTTTTTCCCATTTACTTCTCTGTGTGCCTAAGCTCACAGTGTCCTGGAATTTTATTGCTTTATGGCCACCGATATGCAGAGATTTAGGAAAATGTCACTTTTTTTTCCAACAGTTGTTCTTTCTTTTCCTTTGAATGGAGATTGCTATGTATTACTCATTGCCATGTCTCTTTGACAAGGATCATTACTTATGTTTATCATAAAAAGATGCTCTGTATTACTGTCATATGGTTTCAGGATTTGTTATTATAATGTTGCAGAGTCCGGAAATGGCACAAAACAAAGGCCAGTTTTATTTGGCGTATTTGGGATAGTCTTTCACTGCCAAGCTCCTCCTTAGTTCCTTCAATACAAGCATTTCTAAGGTCTAAAATAGAAAAGCTCATTTTGCATAGGGAAATAAAAAGTGGGCCAATTCTCATCTAGGAAAAACAGGTAAAAATTCGTAGAGAACACATACAGGAGGTTACATTTGTTTATAGCACAGTTCACCTTAGCACTACATGGCCAAATACATATTTTTGTCCAGGGCTTATAAGTCCCACAAGTGCCATCATGAAGCCCACCTTAGGCCTGGGATCCTTAGCAGAGCTCAGCAGAGAGATAAGCAGCAGGAGGGCGCTGCTCTAACCAGCTTAGAACAGCACAGAGATAAATTACTGATATCACAGGGAGCAGAACTGGAAGTCATGTGCATGAGAGGACTTTGCAGCAATATGGACTATCCTCCATCCCATAGCCAGAAATACACCATGCACTATGAGATCCTAAAGGAAGAGGGGATACAGTCTCCTTAACGTTTCCTTCAACCTAGCAATTCATCCCAGGGAAAAATTCTCCCATCGATGTGTGGTTACAGAAGGACTGGAAGCTGTCAGTGTGTTGTGCAACACTGTGCTCCAGAAAAATTTGGGAAAGATACAAGAACTTGCCAAGTGCTGATGTCTAATTTCTAAGGAAATGGTGAAGCACTCTACAACTACCTGAAAGGAAGTTGTGGTGAGCTGGGGGTCGGCCTCTTCTCGCAGATAATCAGTGACAGGACAAGAGGGAACGGCCGCAAGTTGCGCCAGGGGAGGTTCAGGTTGAAGATGAGGAGAAATTTCTTCTTGGAAAGGGTGTGATTGGGCATTGGAACAGGTTGCCCAGGGAGGTGGTGGAGTCACCGTCCCTGCGGGTGTTTAAAGAAAGGTTGGATGTGGTACTTAGGGACACAGTTTAGTGGGTAGTAGGTGGTGGGTGGACGGTTGGACTAGATGATCCTTGAGGTCTCTTCCAACCTTAACGATTCTATGATTCTATGATTCTAAAGGCTGGCTGGCTAGATAGATTCCACCATTGGTTCCTTCATTGCGATGGTCCAACTCTAATTTCACCCAGTCAGGAGACATAATACTGGCACAGACACTGAACTGACATGAGACCCTTTTGTCCAATGGATTATCTGCCCATTAAATGAATATAATAACACTTACCTGCGCCACAGAAATGTTAGTCAGCCAGTGTTTATGGAAATCTTCACTATTTCAGATCAATGTTATCATCTATTTGTTAAAATGGAGCTTTGTCAAGTATTTCCAGGTATGGTTGGGGCCAGTGAAAGCAGTATGATTTATTTAAAGACAATCGTGGTCCTAGTCACTAGGAAAAATTCGAATAGTAACATCTCAACCACTTAGATGTCAATATAATAAATATTTGCAGCTCTTGGAGAAAATTTAAATTGCTCAAAACATAAAAATGTGACAAGAAAAATCAACATTTTGAAGCTGTGTTTCATTCTGAATTTGGAAGAAAATTAAAAACCTCCAAACTTTCTGTTGAAATATTCCTCACTTGTGCTGCATAAAATGTTTTTCATCAGAAAGGTCAAAATGTTTTCACACTGTATTTCCTTTTAATTTCATTCATATATTATAAGAAATTGAAATGAAACATTTTGATCCTCTTGCAGTGAAATGTCTTTTTCTTATCAAAGTGAATTTTGACATATCTTCCCAAGAAAATGTTGATGAAACTGGTACATTTGTGAAAATATTTTCCAGTGAACTAATTCTAGTGTACTTTCCACAAATAAATATATTGCAAAGCAAAACAGACATTTTGAAGTTCTGCTTTTTGAAGAGCAAAAAGTATCCAGCACCTCTGGTAACTCTTAATCTGAGTTGTGTGATTATAGTCAGCAAAACAAAATTTGTACTAGACAGCAAAACAGAAAAGTAGTCAGATTTTGCAGAAATCTAACAGCAACCTCCAAACAACGGCCAGGTAAAATTGTCTTGTTAGACTCCCTCACTGCAAAGCCACTTTAAAGAGAGTACCCATCAGCAACAGATTTCTAGGTTTCTTCTGCAAAATCTTCCAAATATGGCCAAATATTGACTCTGCACACACAAGACCAGGTAAAAAACCAGCTAGATTTCAAGCTCCACAAGGGCTGTGCTAGAGAGATTTCAGCTCATGAATCAAAATTAGGTTTCACAGGCTTGTAGTCACTGAATCCTGCAGCAGCTCTGCGGATGGCTGCTCTGAAAGCCAGGGGTGCTAATGAACAGAGAGCACAGTTAAGACTTCCTGCATTGGAAGTAAATGACAGAGGTGGTTTATCTTATTGTTTCCAATGGGTGCATTTGACAGGAGTTCAACTGGAGAAGAAGAGGAAAAGAAAAAAAAGAAAAATGTTAGGTCTGGACCAAAATAATAATGACTGAGAATCACAGCGCTTTCTTTTCAAGTATCTCCAAAGAACTGTCATCTTAAACAGGGATACGTCTTATCAGAAATGGAATGACAGCTATATAGGTGGCTGTAGTTATAAATGCTAGCTATAGGGTCACTGAGGTATAAAAAAACACATTGAGAGGGTGTTTTCATTATACATTTGCTTTTGTCTTCCTTTGTCAGGTTAGTGTTGCATTTGCTCCGTTGTGTAGTAGCCGTGACTTTTATTGATTTGTGTTTTTATACTGTAAACGCTCCTGGTCAGGGGCTGTCATCATTGCTTGGCATGACTACATTCTGTACAGTACTTAGCATGAAATATATCAATAAAAATGGTGAAGCCCCCAGAGGATACAGCTGTGTAGTGCTGAGCACGTTCCTGACATGTCTCACCTTGGGATCCAGAAAATAAGGACTCACAAAGGAATTCAAAAAGAACATTTTGTTGCGTGTTCCTTTCTGAATGTCTCTGCTCCTCTGTGCAGCATGGACAGGCACTGGCGTTTGGGAAAAAAGTCAGGCCCTACATGACTATATCAACTTTTTTTTAATCTTCAACTCTAAAATTTAGACATTTTTTAGAGATAGAGATAGATAGAGATGCAGAAACAGAGAGGTTTCTAAAATCCCAGGACCCCGGAGATTAATTTTTAAGAAAAAAGATCCATTAGCACAAGACTGCTACTAACGTAATGGAAGCCAGCAATGATCTGTTCAGGGCTTCCCTTATGAAACCTCCTTAGAGAAACTTTTCATCTTTACTACTTCCTCATGACCCAGTTCAGGATTTTCACTGTTATTCTCTGGAGGCCTTTACGCCACTGCTACTTGTCTAATTCAGGTCCTGAGTCAGCAAGATACTTACAGCTCTGCCTAGTAGCCCCACTAGCTGTACTGGGATTACTCCCATGTTTAAAAGTAATATCTTGCTAAATTGAAATAACATGCCCTACTTAAAATCACATAAACCAGAATCTACCAGGCCCAGACCCCAAAACCATCAGGTGTCTTTACATAACTACTATCTAAGATCACTCATATAACCAGCCAGAACCCAGGAATCTTGTATCACTAGCTGGATGCTAGAAATGTATATATTTAAGTCTATCGCTTTTCACTTTCATGTCCTTGGGGTACAGAAGATGACAACATTTCTCTGCCAAAAAGAAGAAAAGGTCTTAACTGCTTTTAATTTAAGAGATTTCAATCCAGTTATTTGTTAGAGTGATGGAAGGGTAATGGAGCAATCCTGTTTTACCCAGATGAATTTCCCATGACAAATTATATTGGCTCATCATCTGTGGTCATGATTGAATTCCAGTATTTTCCTTGCTCTAAAGCATGGATAGGGCTGTAAAGAGCTCTTGTTTTCCTTGGGACATTTGTTTCCAATTTTGCAAACACTGAGAATGTGGTTATTTTTGTAGTGCTGTTATGAAAGCCTGGCATTTTCTTCTTCATGTTGGAGTTAATTATAAATCATTGGAGTTGCACTGCCCACAACAAAGTTCTCAGACCTAGAAACTGAATCATTGCTGATCACTGCTCTCCCACCCCTGCTCTCTCTCTCACTGTCAGTTACTCTTTGAGGAAGGGAGGGGGCGTTATTTTAAGATGTTTTTATTGGCTTCGGAATACAAAGTGTCAGTTCCAAGGTCTTTTTTTCCCAGAGCAAGATAAACTCCTTTGGGCCATATATCATGGGGCTTTCGCATAACTTGACAGGACCTCACATTTAAATGCCTTCGCAATACCATATCTGATGACTTATGGGAGGACTGTAGTTTTTCAGGGGATGTATCATCAAAAGCCCCTTTCAGTAGCATTGGGCTTAGTCCCAGGTTTGCTTCTCTACCACTTTCAATAGCAACTTTTCTTCCTTTAAAAAAGCGAGGAAAAAAGGCATACACACAAGCACGCTCCTAGACATGCACAAGCAATATCGTAACAGGCTGACTGTGTACGGTCCTAGGTTGGGGGTTTGGGTTTGTTTAGGGCAGGGGGGGTGTCATCGTTGTGGTGTTGTTTTTTTAAGTTAATAGCTTAGCTCTTTTGTGAATTTTACTGTCGGTTTAGGCTCAAGCCTGTTCTTTAAAGCAGATTAAGTCTGAAAATTCAGGTCAGAGGATCACATCAAGTTCTGTTGAAGGAAATTTGTTAAAGCTCCCCTCCCACTAACCTACTTAGTGTCAGGTAGATTTGAAAGTAGGGCACTTATAAGTGTAAAGAGTTTAATCAGGTTTCCTTTTTTATTAGAAAAGATGAAAATCCAGCTTCTCTTTAAAATAAACTGCTCTGTATTTATTTGAGTCTTGGTAAAGGCATTTGTGTTCATTCCTAAGGATGAATGCATTTGCAGGAGCTGGTTGCTAGAGACTTGTGAAAGGGGGTTGCCTCTGGAAACAAAATAATCATATTTAACTTAATTGGGCCCTTGTTCAGCAAAGCACTTAAGCACAAGTATAAATCTAATCTTACTCAAGACGAGACTTATACAAGCACTTCAACCTGAAGTGCTTAATTTCCAATGGAGTCAATGGAGCATTCCAAAATCATGACTCAGGTCCTAGAATCATTAGACTGGCATGACACTGGGGAAAAAAAGCATACCTAGATGGTTTTTTTCCCTGTTGCTATGGTGTCTAGAAAGTTTCTTAAAAATAAAGCTCTTTCCTTCAAGCTTAAAAGCACCCTTAACTTCAAGATTTCTTTTTTCTGTATCAGAGATACGAAGCGCTATGTCAATGCATTGCCGCATCGTCTGCACTCAAAGGAAGATCTTCCTGAGACCTGAGAAATACACATCATCAGAAGATGAATGTGGTGGTATAAAGAAATGTTTATAGAAGACTTCACTGGAGGTGGGGTCAGAGACCAGAATCATTACATAGATGTTACTGCACAATCCTCAATGGTGACAGTGAAAAAAACACAACCTCTCATGTTTAGACTGATGTGGATAGTGGCTGGGAATAATTTACAAATCCTGTCACTACTGCCTTTGAAATAAAAGGGAATCAATGTTGAATGCAAATACCAATGCAAAATGCACGGCTATAAATGGTGCATTAAGTTCCCTTTCATTTAAATGAAGCGCTTTGTGTTCGCAGAGAGGAAAGACTGAAAAGACACATCTATTTTGCAGGTTCAGGTATACTGGTACTAAAAAATACCTTCTGGGAAATAAGCCTGTCAACTTGCATACATTGTATATTAAGCAAATAACATATTCAGTGTTAAATTACTTTCTGGCATAATATGTGGAATTCTATTGCTGGCCATACAGCAGCATGCTCATTTACACCAGTGGGCATATTGGCCTTAATTCTACTATTCAGCAGGCTCAGTTATTCCTATTTAAAAAGCTCCAGCTCATGACAATAAACCTGTGGTTGTAGTACTTATGTCTTTTCCTCCCTTTTCCATGAGTCTAAGACATTAGTATTTCAGGCGGCATCAGTACACTGTTGGCATCTGGGGTAAATCAGCTCGATTTCACTGAAGACAAAAAGGCAATGGCAAGCCCCTCTAGCTGAGAATCTGGCCCACAGTGCCTGCTAACTTCTATAGAGGCTAATGGGGAAAATGCCTGTCATTTTGCGGCTTCTTTCTCTCCATAAACACATTTAAGACAAGTTTGGTCAATTATCCCCATGTCTCCTATATCCATTTAGTGTAATTCCTATTAAGTGCAGTTCCACCTACAGCACTAATGGGAGAAATACTGATCAACCACAGGTCCCTCTTTGCTATATTTAGCTAACGTAAACGCTTGTGATTCCAGTGCATTGCCAGGGGAATGAGATCGTTATAGACTATAGCATTTCCATTTGACTTCCCAGGAGGATAGACCAGCATGGGTGAAATCCAGAAACCTACTTCAACAGAAGTACAAATAATAACAGGCGTAAGCGACTGTAGGCTCTGCAGTCACAACATCCTGGAAGCCAGGCAGCTGAGCTGAAATAACGGAAAACTGGGCATCAAGAAAGCTCAGTTCAACTTCTGTCACTATCCTGTTGTGCGACCCTGAGCAAGCCACTTCATCCCTTTGAGGCTTTCTACCTTATTTCCTCCTCTCTTTGTTTTCTTTCTTTGCAGCAAGAGCCACCCGCAGCCTGGGACATGTTTTCACTGCACAGTTAGACCCTGGTCTTAGTGCTCATCTTAGCCTCACCCTCAGCTTAGCCTGGGAGGAAGTGTTTTCCAGGTTGCTTGTCTGCTGCCCCTGCATATGGTGGCCGAGCTGACAGATTGTAGAGGTGCTCGGGAAAATGGGGTGCTGTTTGCCCTCATGGACACATGAGCCTGCCTGCAGGCTTTGCACGTGTGCCGAGGGAAATCTGGTCCTCTCTCACAGTGTTCTGGGTCCTCACTCTTTCTGTAGCCACTGGTGCCTGGTATTCTCTGTGGTTCTCTGGGCTGAGACACTTTGGGATTACTTCTCTGATGCTGGCAGGAGAGCTGTGGTGGCAAACAGAGGGAGAAGTTTTGAGTAAGACTCAACACACAGATGAGTTTGTTCCTCCCTGGAATGAGCTCTGGCATGACCAAAAACACAGCTTGTGTTTTGACCCTTACATGTTTAAGCAGACATGGGTACATATCACAGACAAGAACCTGCCTGAAGGCTCTGTGGTGCAGAGAAGTATGATCTGGCCTCACCCTGCACTCACACCACAATCAGAAGCAAACTAGCCACCCCATTACTTGTGATACCAACCTCATTAGGTCTCCCAAGTGGCAGGGCTCTGCCGTAAGCACAAATAAATAAGAATACTAACTCAAACAACAGTCTTATATGTGTGCTTACAGCTCGGGATATTTAAAAAGCTTTGTAGAAGTCAGGCACATATGCACATCCGGCTCCAAAAATGGGTTTTTATTGGGCAGGAAAAGGATGTAGCAGATAAGCATGCAAAATCAAGGCAGTGGGCAGGAGCGAAAGAGATAAGGAATCAGATCTCTAGAAGGAATGCAATTAAACTGCGTTTTCAAAATGTGTATATCCCAGTGGAAGGCCTGGGCAGTCTGTCCACACACGGACACCAGGAACCCGCAGATTCATTCTACTGCAGGTCCCAAACCAGGGGAACAGAGATGCATGATAACAAAAAGTATCAACCTAGGTACATTTTCTGTTTCCTTCCCACACTGACCACATGTAATAAGATTCTCAGGAATCCCGCACATGCACAGTCACACAACCTCGGGTATATATTCTCCTTCACTTTTACCCTCCCACATAGCAATTATCCATGCTATATGCTCATACACTCCTGGACACCTTCATAACATTTCCTAATTCACAGTGAGTATAGGGCTATACCAGAAATCACCAGATGGAGGAAGTCGGACAACTTTGGACAATGTGTTGCTGCTTCTTGATCTATCTTAAGTTAGATCTTGTGCCAAGCAACAGAAGAACAGGATGGTTAACAGTATAGAGGGTGGGCAAGACAACCATGGAATCATAAACACCTTGTTAGAGGAGCAAAGCAGCTAACAAGCTCAGTTCCCTCCAGCTTTCTGTTCCACACCCCCTAAGCCCTTGCTACGACCCTCTCCCTCCTGTCCCACACAGTCACTTCCACAGTTGCCTCCTCCATCCCATGTTAGCTAGCACAAGGCAGCATGAGCTGTGGGTGTTCCATGGTTCCATTTGTGCCCAGAGGTTGGCCGTTACATATGATGACTGATCAGCTGGCTGCTGCCTCTCTGAACGAATAAGATGAGCTATAACTGTATTTCTCAGTGAGGGCACTAATTTGGGTCTTTCTTCTCTACCCAGCTGCTGATTTTCACGAAGCTCTAGGAATTTAGTATCTCTGAGTTCAAACATGCTTGAAATTGGCCAATTGGCTCCAAAACCGTTGGGGAGGGGAGGATAGACAAGCAGAATGGCTGTACAAGCACCATTTCCCCTGGAAATCAGTCTCAGGTGAGGGCTGGAAATGACCTCAAGAGATCACCCAGACTATCTGCCTGCCCCAAGGCAGGAGTAGCTCTGCCTACATCAATCCTGACAGATGTTTGTCTGCCTTGCATCAGGCATTGAACACTGGCTTGGGAGCATGCCCAGGAGATGAGAAAACTGGCAATCTTCAAACTACCTGGCAAGCTCTTCCATGAGCTTGACACAGCATTTCTCAGCACCTGGAAACCTGAGAACATCTGCTTTCCACACGGGGAGAGCAGAGCTCAGTTACATCAAATCCTAGCATCCATATTTTAATCTTACATGGCTGGCTACACTGCCATCAGCACAGCTTAGGAAGACAGGAGTGTAAGTGACTTCACACCCCCTGAAAAATCCTTCAGTTCCTGCCCATGTGGCTGTTCCTCCTTACAGCAACTGGCAGTGAACTCTAATGCATTCTAGCAAGGGGGTTCACTGCAGGGTAACATCCCTTCTTGCCCACACTACTGCTGGACTGGCTGTTGTCTAAAGCATCTACTTGCTCCATTTCATCCACACACTCTGGCCCCAAGTCAGTTCAAGACACCACAGGACCAATTCCTGTAATGGCCATCAAAGAGTCTCGTAAGACACTTCACCTTTCTCCTGCCAGAACAGCAGGACATGGGAGTTATAGCCAGAGGAGTGGAGGTTTGACTGGGCTGTCCCTGGGCTGATGTTGGGTTTTCAGCACACCCAAGACAGACCACACACACAAGGCAGCTCTGACCTGCCAGACGGAAGTGGCATCAGGATTAATGTGAGGAGGAGCTTCAAATCCTCCTATTCCAGATTCCTGATTTGCTTTTTCTATTTTCTATTCTTTTGCGCCCTGAATTACAGCTCAGTCCATTTCAGTGCTTGACAATTAGAGAGTTCAGCCAGGACAGAGGAGTGACCTCTCTTTTTTGCATGGGCTGCTGTGCGACTGCAGGTCCAAATCCAGTCACATGCTGGGTTAGTTAGGAATCCATTTCAATCCCAAAGTCCTCATTATACACATGGGTCACTCTGTTGTCAAAAAGTGACCTGCATAACATGAGTAACTCAGTACGTGTCAGAAATATTCCTGACCTTATTAAAGAATCTCTGTGCTCGGAAAAGAGGTTTTCACTCATCAATCACCGTTTTATTCACGCACGATAACAGCCTCATTAAATCATGTGAGAGTTGCAAGAGATTTTATATGCTAATTTAATACCAATGTAACCAATTACACAAACTTCACATAAAATTTTTAAATAATCAAGTGGGTATTCAATTAGCATGCAGTGACCATTTATTAAAATCTCAATTAATTCCTTGTTTAAGACTTGTGCAGTGATCAAACTGTGCAAATCCTAAATAAACCCACCAGGAGAAGCCACGGCCCCGAGACAGCAGCACTGCCCAACACATTAGCAGCAGAGATGCCACCGTTCTGCAGGAGCTCTCTGACACTGCCTCTGCCCCTACACAATAAGCACTCGGCATGTCCCCAGCACTGAATGTCACTGCCCTATTTGATGGAAAATCAAGTAGGAGCTTCAAAGGGTAGAAAAGCTTTGGCAACAATTCCGCTTCAGCTGTCTCAGATCAGGGTCTAGACGCACAGCCGAAAGCAGTTTAGTGAGTTGCCAACGACCAGCAGAGCCACAGTAATCAACTCTGTTGGCATCAGTGATGAAGTAACATGTTCCTCACAAGCAGTCAGCTGATAGGCAGTAACTTGTTACCATGGCTAGTCCAGTCGCTTTGTCTCTGTGAACTCCAGCCCTGGGCTGGAAGTTCCTGGGGCCATTCAAGACATTCCTGCGCCTTGCTCTGTGCCCCTGTTAGCAGGAGCAAAAGGAGTGGGGTTTGGCCTTTGTAAAGATCCGACTTTGTAAAGGTCCGAGCAGGCACGCGCCCCTCAGACCCAACCCCAGCCGGGCTGTCTGGCCAAGGGAAACTCAGTTTGTG
This sequence comes from Psophia crepitans, assembly GCA_013399095.1. Classification (NCBI taxonomy): domain Eukaryota; kingdom Metazoa; phylum Chordata; class Aves; order Gruiformes; family Psophiidae; genus Psophia; species Psophia crepitans. Next base: position 832,099 of record VWZZ01001264.1, read on the forward strand.
CTGGTGATCAGACACCACAAATGCAGAGTCTCTGAATGTTACAAATAAAGATTCCTGCTGTACCTCAGCAACAGCTGGTCATCTTTGTAGTCACTGCCACCGTAATGCTTTCAGCTCCTACACACAGGGCGTCGCAAACATTCAGCAGCCTTCCAAGAGTACAAAACCACGTTTCTCTTCTCAGCTGAGATGAGGTATTTATGCATTTCCCTATGAAAGACAATTATGTGCATCACTTCCAGCCGAGCAGTTGAAAACTCTGCTTTATATACCCCAATGTTTCCGTGCACTGAGAGCTCCTTTCTCACCTGTGAAAACAGAGCACAGGTCGCATGTGCAAACAGTTGTACTTACAAGTGGCACAGCTGTGTTCTGAGAAGCCGGGTGGAAAATTTAGCCCATAGCAATTTTGCATTTTTCACAGGGTTTATTATGAGCTCTCTGACAGTTTTACCCTATGGTCTCTTGGGATCGTGTCACAGTTGGTTTTCATTTAATGGTGTTAATCAAGAAATAACTGTGAAACTGATGTTTGTCACTGCTGCAGCTTGAGGACCATTCACCTGGCAGCAAAAATAAGTTCATATTTGGAGGAAAAGGAAAAAAAGACTACCCGAAGGATTTGCCCTTTGTTCATGTTGGGGCCTCCTCCTTTCTCTCACAGCAAATTCTCCGGCAGTATTAAGTGCAATAAAATAAACCAGCACACAGAGGAAATCATTGCTCCATTGAGCCTTGCAGTGAAGCAAACCCTCATCTTTTTTCCTCAGCTTCTTCAATGCTTTAGTGCAATTGTTCCACTAGATGTCAGGGCTGAGCATGGAGAGACCAGACAAGCCCCAGCTCCGTGTTCAGCTGGCCTTGTAAAACAACTGCCATTCTTCATCACCCCACGACTTACAGGCAGCTCTGTGTGGCCTTGAGGGTCAGCTTGGAAGGCAAATTGTTCTGCATGCTGCTGAAGAAAGGCGCAGGAAACAGGAGGGGGCCTTTCCCGGTTGGTCTCCTGCCTTTCTCAGTCTGCAGAGGTTTGCGTGCTTGATTGGCTTAGCGGAGGAAAGCAGAGTTAAAAGTGAGACTGAAACGTGCCGATGGATTAGTCCATGGTGTGCAACCTGCGAAAGTTTCCAAGGATCTCTAGGAGGTTACTGAGGGTGCAGCAGCTTAAAGCAGATCTAAAGGAGGAGGGAGGAAAAGCTCCTGGAAAAATCATACTTAGTATGAGGGAGCATAAGGATGGTTCATCCTCCTGACTGCCATACAGAGCAGCCTGTGACCTGTCACATATGGGAACATGATACACACATGTCGTGTATTAGATCTCCACATGGGGAATGGACAAAGTGCTCAGCTGTGGTACAGAAAAATGCCCCTGACAGGGATTTTAGAGTACATAAACTTCACCTCCCTTCTCCTGACCCTGAGCTGCCATTCACATCCTCAGCTTCCTGCCATGACCACCAAGGGGTGAGGCTGAGAACCTACATGACAATGAGACAGCGGTGCACTGGCCTGCCTGTGGGCGAGCATGACCAGGGATGAGTTCAGAGCTCAAGGCATGAGACTTTGGGAGATTTGCATTGGAGAGCAGTGGCTCAGGGAGTCAGAGAGTTGTTGGGAGACACCCTGTGAAGAAAGGCTATTGGTGTGTCACACCCTGGGCACTGAAGCTCCAAGGTGCAGGACGGGATATCTAAAGAATGAACCACAAGAAAGATTCACACAGCTCTCACTAGAGCTGCCTGCGTCCATCTCATGGCGCCTTTAACATCATGTTAGACTTTAACGTTAAACTTCCCCCAGCTGGACTGGGAGTTACTGGGCTCCCAGCAGGAATGAGCAAAGAGCTCACGCAGGGGTGCGAGGTTCATTTCTCCTGCTGACAGGAGTGAACACAGGGCCCCAGTTTCATCACAGATACTTGCCTACAATGTCTGGGTCAAGGCCTGGGGGTAGGTGTGTCCACTTGAACATTAGCTTCTCTTTAAATGAAAGTCAGAGCCACCCTGACTGGTTAGGCTTGCTTTTCTCTGGATTTCTGACAAATGCTTTGTATTCAAAAGGTCAGACTAGCAATGGCACCTCACGCCCGGGAGCAAAGAGTCGTTCCTCACTGTTTCGCTCTCCTCACGGCTGGCTGCCCAAGCTTGCTCCATCTCCCTGCATCTGACATCCAAACTCTTCTCAATGCAGCGGAGATGTAGCCAAGTCCTGGCATCAGCTGTCAGCTCAAATAGAGGGGAACAGCACAGTGACATCAAAAATGTGTTGATGAGTATTAGCCCTTTACCCAACTCCTGCCTGTAACTCCCATGCAAGGGAAGGAGTTTTTCTCTTTCATGCAAGGGCCTTATTCTTTTGCTGCTGCAATGGTCTCACAGCCCTGGTTTTGAAGTGGAAACAGGGAGGCTCTATTACTTTCCTGTACAAATCCTGTAGTAAACAGCTGCAGTTCCTGCAAAAGATGCTTGTCTCTTTTGCATACACATGTAAGACAGAGGCAAGCAGAGATACAGTGCTAAGAAGGTGGGTATACTGCTAAAAAGAGACACCCCCTCCCCTGAAGCAGTCTCTTCTCATGGGCTGCATTTCATGCCAGGAAGCACCCACCATGATTTAACTTTTCCCTTCCAAGAGAAAATAATTTCCCCCAGGGACCAGTTTTGATGATTCTTCCATTAGTAGGTGTGAAAGCGCCTCTAGCAACCCTCTTCTCTGTATACTGGCAACCCTGGGGAGTCTGTGATGACTCTCAGCAGAAGGAAATACATTGTCAGCTGCCAGACCAGGGAACAGAAGTGTCCCAGGCTAGATAGGTGTTTAAACAAAAAGCAAATACATTTGCGTTTGCAAATGTACTGGATAACCAAACCAGGAAACTCCTAGGGTCAGACGTGTCTCTTGTGCTGACAGTCTCATACTCTCTTTGTCAAGGTCTAGCCTAGTAGATATTTGAATTCTTGTGCACATTCCATTTCTTTCTAGGCACAGGAAAAGGTGCTCTTTGGGCTCCCTCCTGCATGAGCCAGTTTGGCTCACTAAGCTGGCAGAAAACAACGCTACAAAAAGAGAAGAGTCAGTAGTTTCTGCTAAGTTGAACTCTGAACCAATAGTGAGCATGGAGGGAACTTGGCACAACCAGAAGCTGTGCCAGTCCCAGCATAGACCAGCTTAGGCTGTTGTGAAACCATACCCCAGGTGATCCTCCCTTTTCCGAGACCTGTCTCCAGACAGAGATAGGAGGGCAAGACCAGTCCTCTTGGTATTGCGCTGATTTAGATCAGTGCAAGGTAACTGAAACCACTCTCCAAGTATAACTACTTTTCTATGGTGTTCAAATCCTTCCTAAAAATCAGGTTTGGTTGGTTAAAGAGGTATACAAACACACAACCCAATCGCACCAGGAGCTGGGAAGCGCCGCGTGTCCAAGCAGAGCTTTTAGCACAAGGAAGGCTTTCTCTATGAACAAAAATTATTATAGACAAAGAAATGAAGGAGGTTAACCTAGACGTCAAGGAAGGGGAACAAAGCTGCTCACCCTTCCTCCAGAGGATTAAAGCTGGTTGCTTAACAGGAATCCAACTTAGGCAGTTTATTTTTCAAAATAGTTGGCAGCTAGAACTATTACACAACAGGGTCTGAGACACAGACTTGTTGAAAGAAGCAACCTTGCACCAAACTGTTCAAATGAAACCTTCAGCATCTTTCAGCACTGGCAATATTTAACAGAAAACATCTTATGCCTTTTAAAAATATTTTTTTAACATTTTTTGTAAAATAATAATAATAATAATAATTTTCGCCCTCTCTGCAACAGTACTTATTATATGGGTGTTGAGGAAACAAAATAAGGATAATGTCTCCATCAGCACTGTTGTTAAAAATTTGAAAAATAATATTTGTGAATGTGTATAAGAAAAAAGGAATCTTTTCAAGCCCTTTGAAGTGAAGATCTTAAAAAGTGAGGGTTTTTTCACAAAAATATTTATATGAGATGATATAATGTAGAGTAAGCCTTTCAGAATTTGGGATCAGGTTCTTCTCTCACCTGTACCAGCATAAATAAGTAATAATAGCTAAGTTACACTGCTATGTACAAAAAAGCCCCACCTGGTCATCATCCTTTCATTAAGTATAGACATTTTGTCTGATACTAAAACAAAAGTTTATCACTGTTATTACAAATTAATCTTATTTGCTATTACAATTAAGATCTGATTTTTTCAGATTACTATTACCGAAGGATTATAATCAGTGAGATCTTATTTATAGTTTCCAATACCTTATGCTAAAATTTAACACAGTACTTACAGATTTCAGCTGTAATATCCATCTGAACACAAAAGACAGTTCTAAGGACCAATACTATTACAGTGCATAGGAAATGAATCTGGAATGATGAGACCCTTCAGATAAATTACTACATGACATTTTAAAATTACCTTCATTTCTCCTTTTTTTGATCATCTTAATTGTTCCGTCATCTCCATTGGGTAAAAAGAGCTATAGAAAAGTTGGTTTGTGGGATTACATGAACCTGTCCCAAAGAACGCCTAGAAATACAGAATTTATTAATCCTTTAACCTTTCTTATCACAGTAACTCTATCATTGCAAACACCTAGGGCCACTTTAATACTCATTAGTGATATACCTGTAAAACGAGAGATGCCAATGGCACTCCCACATAACCACTATTTGAAGGGTTAATCTAAATTCTCTTTGTTTACTCTAACACACCAACTTTCTAAATCTAGAAGATAAGTAAATAAATAGAATTTGGGGTAGGAGAATACAAAATAGTGCCATATTGCTAGCAACTGGCAAACACAGAATTGATCTGATCTGCCTCTCAGAGACTGAAATGCAGCCACTGGCAAAAGTCCTATGCAGACATTTTATTACAGGCAAAACTACCACTCCCATCTATTATCAAAGATAAAGTGTTGTATCTAGTTCTATCAGCTAACAGTCACTTTCCTAAAATAGAAAACTTGCATAAGGTTCTCTTCAAAGAATTGAAGTTACGGTCATGGTGATGATGATGGATGGATGAATGAAATCAGCACTTTTCTGTCATTCCTAGACAAAGTTTTCATGGAGTTATTTACACAGAAGTATTCGACCATGTGTGTGGCTCAGTGAAGAGTAAACATTCCCATTTCTTCTTTTAATCTCAGACTCTGATGTACATGTGAGATCAGACCATCCTATTGCTCCGACTGGCTCAGGCTTGCCAGAATTGACTAATGGCTGTGGGCTTCGAATAAGCCGATCACATACGCATAATAGATTCTTTTTCTAAAAAGATGCACTGTGAGTCTCATCTTAGCTCCTTTATAGTAGCCTCACTAGGTTTTGGTAAAGCCAATCTCTCAAACTTTTACAAATGTAAATGTCATACAGGGTTGAAAATCATAATTATTGACATTCTTCATCAGCAACAGTAATTGAACAACAAACTCAGCAGGCCAACCTCAAATGGTTTAATGGCTTATTATACCTCCAGGCTGCCAATCTACCCCTTTCCCTCCATACTTCAGTCACTTTTATGTTTGTAGTCCACATATAATGCATTGCATATTTTTTTCTTTTTACAGTGTCCTTCCTTTAACAAGCTACAGAGCCAGCAGGAACATGCTGTAAATGAGATACGGCATCACAGTGTGGCCATCCTAGGAACACATATTCAATAAATATGCAAATCAGTTCAAGTACATCTCTCCTCAGGTGGGAAAATGTATGGGAATATGGTCAAGTACCACTTTAAATTATCTTCTCAGTGGATAACAAAAACACTCTAGGCAACCAAAGAAAACGGGAAGAAAGTAGCTAAAATTAACTTTTCTTTTTCTTAAAAAGTGGAATTTCTTATGCCTTTGGTCACAATCAGCGTACAAGAACCTCACCTTCAAAACACAACTGACTGGGGCTGTTTCAGTGTGAATTACATGTACAACAAGCACAACGAACATGTCACATCTTCATGTTAAGAGAAAAGCAAGTAAAGCCAGAACAGCCACACTGACATCGAGACTGCCCAGCATGACTGAAATAAATGGGACTCCAGAGGAGCAAATACTGGAAACTTCTGCTGATGTCCATACTTCCATTAATGGGTCAGATTCTGCTATCTTCCTGTTGGCTACAGCTATAAATGAAAGGCAGTGTTTGTGCCCCAGAATTTAATGGAGGCCTCAAATGAACTTAGTTAAATACCAGGAGGATGATGTGGACAGCAGAATACTTGCTGATACTCCTATAGAGTCATTGGCGCTGATCCTGATTTCAGTTACATCACTGTGGAAAGCTCCAGTCAGATAAATGGAATTAGTTCACGTTCTATTAGGGTAAATGAGCCAACTTTTGACAAATCATTCACCAAACTGCCACTCAGAAGATTTATTCTCCTTGATATTTAAATAAATACACAAGTATGTATGATCAATGCACATGGGAACTGAGGACAATGCGGCAGACAACTGACTCAGTCTTCTTGTCACACAGAGAGACAAGGAAGACACTGGTGGGGGTCAAGCTGCAAGGAGACATGCTAGGGCATTGTGGCTCTGCTCCTAATCTGCTGTATAATTTTAGAAGCAGTTTTTCCCTTTTCTGTGCCTCCATCCCCTCTTTTATCATGCCTAGGTAGACTGTCAATGATTTGGCATAGTAACATCAGGGACTGAGTCTTGACTCTGACCCACCAAACTTTAACCTAATAAGAACCTAAGAAATAAGGCCCTGTTTTAAAAAGGGAGAGAAGCTTTTGTTCCTAAAAATCTCTCAGCTGTGACACACCGTTTGGAGCACATAATTTTCAGCAATTAACACCACAGATACACCAAGTCTCTAAGCCAGCACAAACCAGCACTGCTGCTAAAGGAAATGGCCCTTCCTTCCCCTCACCCCCAGCCCACATTCCTCTTCACTCCCTCTGCTACTCCCTGCCTTGCGCCAACACAAGTGTTCTTGTGGCCCCGCAATGAACCAGATCAGGGAACTCATCCAGGTTGAAACTAACCTGGGGAAAAGGAAATTGTTTAGTTTTAATCTGGCAGAGTTCCCTGGCCGGGTTCACTGCACAACCATGTGTGTGCTGGTGCCAGCACGGGGAAAGGAGCAGCCCTGGGCCAGGAAGGAGGAGGCAGAGGAATGAGAATGGTGGACCTCCCTCTGAAAGAGATTGTTGCAGGGCTGGCTTATGCCAGCTTAAAGTGCTTGTAGAAATGTGGCACACATTTAAAATCTCTTTCTTCAAGGAATATTTGTCTTCAGAGGATTAATGCTTCCCAGGATATTCCAGCCTTGGCCATCTGTGGAGCATTGCTTCTCCCTCTCCCTCCCTGCCCGCTTGCCCCCCCCTGCCCAATATACTGGCATGGAATTAAAGCTCTGGGAAACATGAAAGCGACAGGCCTGGGGATTTTGTGACAAATGCAAAAATGCTCATATTTGTCAAACCATTAGCAAAGGGGCACAGCTGTTGTGAGAGGCTTGACCCCATGCCAAGGACGCTCAAGCCTGCTGAAGGTTGCATGCCTGAATCATGCTCACTCTGGCAACTCCCATTGAGATCCCTTCTGTGTATCTGTGACAGGTGCCCAGACAAGTGCGATTGACTCCAAGATGTCCAGAGGAAGATTACTGCACATTACCCAAGCCACAGATATTTACTAAAATGCAGCACCGTTTGCATGTGGTTACAGCGCTTCCAGTTGGGCTCTAGTGCTGCAGCTGCATTTGCCCAACATGGAGCCTGAATGCAGAAGTCCTGCCAGACACGAGCCAGCTCCTGCAGGTCAAAGCAGGGTGGCTTGTGCTGTGTGACTAGAGCCTGTGGTGCTGGAAAGCCTAAGGCACAAACAGTGGAGCAGTTCTGGATACCAGCAGTCCGGACCATGCCCAGGTTCAGTGGTGGACCTGCAACTGGAGGCAATAGCTGCAGTCCCAGATTTGGAAGAAGACAAAATGAAGCCACAGCTGTCACTCCTCAGGGCTGAGAACGAGGGAAGAAGGGAAGAAGGAGCAACCTTGGAGGCATTGAGCATAAAAAGAGGCATCAGAAGTTGGTAAATCCAAGAGTTAGGAGCAGATGACAACAGGTACCTCTGTAGCACTATTTCAGGGTACCATATATTTGGTAGCTTCTTTCACTAACCCCTTTTATCCTAGGACAGCTAAGTAAAACACAAAGCAGACATGTAGGGTTTGGGTCTGATAGTCTAGGCTGAGTCTACTAGAGACAAGGGCAAGCCTGTTAGGAATCAGTCAGGCTTCCCAGCTTTGCACTGAACTGACTGGTGCTCAAATCTCACAGCACAGAGCTCCAGACACTCTGTTAATAGCTAAGCCCAAAGCATTTTATTTCAACTAATTGTCCAAAGTTCAGGGCTGATCCCAAAGTCCTTGGTCAGCAAATCTGGCTAGAAATGTCATGCGATTTGGCCTCCACCAAATTCCCAGAAATCTGTAGGCTGGAAATGCCATGAGGATTAGGCAAAAGTGAAATCTTTCTCTTCATTTATCTAGATATATTAGTCCCTGCTCAGCAGAGCAAATATGTTTGCTTTCTATATTTGCCCATTAGTTTAAGGTTTTTTTGTTACTGCTGCCAATTTTTGGCTACTTTAAAGCCTGACAAATCTTTCCTCTCTTCTGTATGATGTTATGTTTGCTGGGAACGCTGCTTAGTCCCTTTCCACCCTCATTCTTCAAAGAGCAACCTTCACTGTATGGATTTAGGAGGAGTGGCTCCAAGCCTACAGCAAGCCAGATAGAGCAATGTTTGAGAATGGAGCTGCCTGCTAAAATAATCAATTCTAATTCTGGCTGGTTTCTATATCACTCTCTGACCTTTGGTCAGACTCTGACACTTTCACTCATTCTCAAAAGATGTCAATTTTTTTGACGTCTAGGATTGTACTTCTGTACTACTCTGTTGGGTGGGATGAGCGTTAAACACTCTGCACAGTGTGCATAGAGTGAGACACTCTCACAAATTCTACTCTAACCAGCCCGGTGACACAGGGAGAGGAGTGAAACATCAACTGAGAATGTTATGTTATGACTTAAGGCACAGAGAGATGTCCTCTTCTCCATGTAGTTCTGCTGGTGTGAGACCCCACGCCCCTTTCAGGATCACTCGTGGGATGTTTCATTGGCAGAATGGCTGGGGCAGTAACCTCTGACAAGGTAGATGACGATGATCTCCTGGGAATAGCAACATCTTCTACCAGCACAGCTGGATTTGTCCACAGCTGTGTAAACTTAGACTAGCTAAATCCAGCTAGTCAAAAATAGACTTCCAAATCAATCCCAGACCCCTTAAGCTCAAGTTGAGTGAAGTCTTCTCTATGTCACACAGCCCTTCAGCTGCTGGGAAGAACTCCAGCAGTTAAAAACTACTGAACATGAAGCAAGGGAGGAGGGGGTATCAGGCCTTGTAAAGCTTCCAGTGTCAGTGCTCCCTTCTCCAAACAGAACATCTCTCTAGGAGCAATCTGAGTAAAAAATATTAAAACCATTGCAGTGCTTTAAGACAGCTAACATGATCAAGAAATGGTGAGTAAAGCTGATAAATACAGACGCCCCCATACAAAACAAACTCAAAGCAGAACTCTCAAACAGCAGAAACAAGCAATGTTACTAAACTCTCCCTCAGCCTCTCCAGCAGTGGCTTCTTCAAGACCTCTGGATTAGTAAACCACTCTTTACAGCTACAGGTAAACAAGTTTATAAAATAGTGATCATGTCAATTGAATTCCAAATTTTCCCCCCCTATACAATAACTAATGTCTTTGCAGGTGACATTCCACATGCTGTGATGTGCAGTTCAAACAGCAGAGCCAAGAAAAAGAAATGTTTCATTGAGATACTACTAGCTATGCATACCTGTACGTGCCCACATTCACACACAGGCACAGATCCTGCTCTGGAACTGGATGGGTAAATAAACACTTTTTCAAGGATATTTTCCGAATAAAATAATGAAGAAAAACTCAGAACAGAGAAAACAGAGGGAAATAAACTGTACAGGCAGGTTTTCCCAGCTGTCAGTTAACTTTTTCTCACTAATTAAAGGAAGAAGTGGATGAAAAGAAAGGAAAGGAAAAGAAAATTGTTTGGGAAATACACTGAGTCTGAAGTTTAAGAGGCATATCCAGAGAGAGGTTTATGAAACCCTTGTGAGGCAGGAGAGTTAGTTCTGTAGCCTGCCAATCAAGACAGACAAAAGCTAGGTAGAGTGAAAATTGCTCCTGTGATCATTATCAGAAAAGGAAGAGAACTCGTGCCTCTTCTGTGTTGTGAATACAGCTCAGTCACCAGGAAGATGTCCATTCTTTTCAAGGGATGCCTAATCAGACTAACAGTGAAAAAAAAATACATACAGAGACTGGAAGGAACATGAACCACCCCAAGTAAAACTCATCTGGAGCACATGCAGGGACAGCTGAAATTCCAGACCCTTTTGTTGGAAAATGTCTACTGAAAGAGCAAGGGGCATTTAGTGGGAGCTGGTTTTTTCATGGCAGTATTCAGCCATTATTATACCAAGGATGAATTCCTTTTATTCAGAAAATGAAAAAGGACCTAAGAAAAAAGTTGATGAAAAGAAAAAAAAATGTAATTGAAATATTTTCCACTGGAAATAAAGGAACTGAGCCATCTGCCTGCTGGCAGACAGCGTGTTCACTCATCCCACTCGAACTAACCCTCCACATCCCACCTGACGCCTCCTCCCCTCTACTGGAGACTGGCCTCCTGGAGTTGCAGTGCAACTCAACCCCCTGCCTGAGATCATAGAGAGAACAACCCAGTCTTTCCAGTCTGCCCCAGCTCCCCAGGTATTTTGGCACAATTTCACTGACACAGGCCTTTTTACTTGTAGAGGAACTCAGAACTGGAAAAACTTGAGATATTTGAGGTCAGAACCAAGCATGTCAGCAAAGCTGAGCTGAAAGGAATCTTGCACAATGTTTGAATACTCTGTGCCAGGAAGCAGTTTGTCTTAATACCCCTCCAGTTCATTAGCATCCAACAGACTTATAAGAAAAAAAGAGGGGGAAAAAAAAAAGAAAAAAGAAAATAAAAGAAAGAAGCTGGCTATCCTTACTCCTACAGCTCAGTTGGCTTCTGTACATACATATCCCCTCTCCTCCCTGTAATGGTGTATCCCCCTTGCACCTAAATGCCATTGCCTCTGGCAAGGGTGTCTCATTCACATGAAGCATTACGCTGCCTAATTGCCGTGAGCTATGGAAACCTAGCATTCTGCTGGGTGTGCAGAGCTCCTTTAACATTCATCCCATCATCCTCTCAAGTGCAGCTGGTCTGTTTCTCAAGAGCCAGGCTGGGCTGATCCCATTCTCTGGAAAAGGACACACATTGTTGCTCAGCAATGGGTGTGCTGGGAAGAAATTCTAGCTGTGGCAAGATTTCATCAGGCAGTTGCAGTCTGCAGTAAAACTGAATTCAGTTGACTGTAGCCAAGCCTTATGTGGGTTCCTAGTGACTGTTCAGACAGTCACGGTCCCCAGTGCTGACTGCATGGAGCCACTTGCCCATTTGCCCAGGACATTCAGCCCTTTCTTTGCCTTGAGGTCTGTCAGTGGGCATTACAGCCACATTCACTGTGCACCCTTTTCTTTACGATTCAAAAAACTATACTGAACCTCAAGTGATAACATCCTGTACGGCAGACTGGCTGTGTGCAGCTCTGTGCACGTGCAGATGCTGAAATGGTAAGAGTTCTGCCAGGAGATCAAGAAATCCTGCTATGGGACATGTTCTCTGGTGTGATACACTGGAGAGCTGGCATTTTAAATGCCAGGCTGGCATACGGTCATATACTAGCTTGTTATAACCACTCTCTATACAAAATGTAGTGACACAGTAAAAAGCAGGGTTTTGCAAAATTATTGCCAAACCCTATGAAGTGCTGACTCACTTTCCCATACAAGAACTTACTATCTCTTCTAGCAGTCCTCAGGTTTCCTCTCTATTCACTCTACACACTTGGTGAGATGTGACAAAAAGTTCATAATCGTGTGCTTAAAGACTTCGGCCAGATTTTCCACCAATTTAAGTCACTGTATGTAATATCCACCAGCTGTATGTATACAGCATGCTGCCTGGTCAAGGACTCCACTGACTGAGCAAAGTTCTCCCCCAGAAATACACATAACAGTTTGAAAGTTTTTGATTGTTATAATTTTCAGTGTCAAAATATTCATTCTGAACACAAACGGTATTTTCAAATTCCAACAAACTCAAAAAGCATTTCAACCACCATGTTTTGTTCATACACATTTATGAAAACACTATCAACAATTAGTACCTTCTTGAAGCTTCAGACAATGTAGAAATCCACCCCAGCTATTTCCTACCCGAATTACTCATTCAAACCCTTTTATATGCTGAACTGACTCTCACAACATAACTCTAAGCATGTAAATTTAAGTGGATAAACAACTGCAAGAGGTTAAAGTTTGTTTAATGAAAACTACATCCTATAGAAATTTAGGGAACTCAAGTTTTTCACAGCTTTTGAAAAGTTGTATGGATAGAGGAACTCTGGTTATTGTTTGAGTCTGAGCCTGACAAGAAAAAGGGAGAGGAATGGGCTGTCGTGTAGTTAAACTCTACACTGCAGCCTGTGCCTGGGTTGCCTGAGCAAAAGATGGTAACCAAAGAGTCCTTGTACTGCCCAAAGCTGTGAATTCTCTCCAGCACCAGATGGGACTTAATTCAGTCCATGGAGTGGTGAGAAGATTCCAACGCTGTTCTTTGCAGGAAAATGAAACCCTTTCAAATGGCTAGTCACAGCTTCTGGGCACTTATGATTTTGTTTTCTTTATTACTTTGCTGTGAGTGAGCAGAATTTTCCTTCGCCAAGTTACTTGCATTTTTTACGTGACATATATTAAAGCCAAGCTGACCAATACACAAAACCCCTGGGAGCTCTTTGGGCTAGCTGCAGACGCAACAGTGATATGAAGACTGTTGCAGTAGCTCAGTTTCTTGACACTTCATATCCATGGCACCCATCTGTGCTTGGAGTCAAGCAGTTTTTCCCTCAGCCTTCATACCAAGATCAGAGTTTTAGGAAATGAAACCAAGTATAATAATAATTCTACTCATTAAGGCTAAGGCTTGTAATGGTACTTAGCCATGAAAAGATGCAGCCAGTGGGATTTTCACATTGCCTAAGTAGATTACACATCTAATTCCCATTGACAGCCAATGGGAATTAGGTCCCAAACTCCCTTAGGCACTCCTATAAATCCTATTAGGTGACTGTCTGCATCTTTGTGTGCTTAAATACCTTTGTAAACCTGGGCAAGGGTGTGCTGCTGTGCTTCTTAGGTTGCTTTTCAGGATTTTGGTGATAGAACAAAGTCAGACCTTCTAGCTAATTTTGCAGATCTTAAGATTTAGAGCATGAAGTATAAATCAGGTGATTCTTTGCTACCTTTGGAACCTCTGACATTAGAGCAGCAGATCTGCTGAGGTGTGTTCAGAGGTTGATCGCTAGTCTTGACTCACTGCTGCTAGAGCAACTGTTTATAACAGCTGCCCATCCCCTCAGCACTGCTAGAACAGGTCAGGGAGCCCAGAGCACAGCCAGAAAGCTCAAGCCTTGTGGTGTTGAGCCTAAACACTCAAAAGCACTTTGTCTTTATTTTATGCTGCCATAAACAGATACAGGAATTTATGTTGAAGATGCAGTTCACTTGAATTTTGCCGTGGCCACAGCTGGCTTGTGTGCTTCTGGCTGAAGGGCACGTGGAATACGTGCAGAGTACTAATTGAACTAAGGCGATTCCCTGAAAGCACAATGGCACACTTTTTTAAAAGACCACAGCCATGTTTTTTCTAAGTCTTTGGGAATGCACCCTTTACTGAAATGGCTTTGTCACAATATGAAACCAAGCAGGCCAAAGTGAAAGCAAACATTCCCCTCCTCTGAAAGGCTCCAGTGTGATCACAACAATACCAGTTGAACTCTACTCCAAGTTAGAGTAGCGCTGGTGACAATTTAGAAAGTAATTAACTGAACTTTACATGACATTCAGATGTTTCTTGGCTCACATACCAGTCTATTCCTCTGCTGAATTCTAGGGATTCTGCAAACAATTAAAAATATTTGCTTAATGGTACACTTGCATACTATGTTCTTGTTGTCCTGAGTCACTGTATCTGTGAAGACAAAAGAATGTTTGATAGAGCAACAACTTTGCCAGACACACTTTGAATGTGATGAAGATTTGTCATAAATATGAAGCAAATATGAAGTGTTTTTATGAAAAGGTGCTACTGAGTTTGAAAGCAGTTTTTTCAGTTCCCCATGGGAAACTGAAGCATTCAAAGAATGTGGAATTTTTATTTTGTGGAGATAAAATTGCTAATGTAATTGCTAGAAATGTTAAACAGTCTTTGGCTCTGATTATACCAAGAAGTGAAGAGTAGGCTTGAGAGTGGACTTAAGCTTGCTAGGCCATGTGTTCCCTGCATTTCCATTTGCATTGCTGGCTATGGATGGAGATCAAAGTACTCACGTAATGCTTCAGAACAGTCAAGTTCTGGACACCTGCTGAAATGAGTTAAATCCAGCACTCTGTTCACACCATATGAATAAAACTGTGCTAAACAGTTTTCTCCATCTCAGCTCTGAGGCTGGAATGGCGCAGACTTGATGGTTGATGTTTGATCCTTCATCACTGCTGCTTGACTTGATAGTGCCTGATAACTCTCATCTTGAGAGTGGGCTCAAACTTATGTCAGGGTGACAGTGTAAACAATGTGCTACATTTTTTCCCTGAAAATCTGAATAAGGAGAAGCTTGTTGCTTGGCAGCCCAGAGAATGTTCCAAGACCAAATTGCCAGCTTGTAAAGAGAAAGAGAAAGGCAGAGAGATTATGAAAAAAGCTTGGTTGAAACAATAGGAGTAAAAAAAAATAAATTTAAAAAGTACAGCTTAGTCCCCAGGACATTTTTCCTTTTATTGATGGGTGGAAGGGCAGATGTCTATGTGCACATCCACATACGTGTATGTACACAGTGCTGGAACTGGAATTTCACATCTCTGAGAGAAACTGCATTCTGAATTGTCATGAAAAACTGGATATTCAATTTATTCTAAAGAACATTTTCTAAAAAGCACCATGACAGATCTATGAAAGCAGACAGACATAGCAGAGAACTAGATGGCTGGTAAAAGCAGCAAAGGTTTCAAATTTGGCTATAGCAACTAAGTGGACTTATTAAACACTTGCACCTAATATCCATGTTCTTGAAAGCATGTATTGCCAGCCACCATTGCCTGTTTTTCACAAACAACAGTTGCAGTGTTTCGGTTTCACAAAGATGTTTTTGTTATGAAAAAAATCTGTGTGCAGGTGCATCCTAAAAGAAATGGTTTAAATGCCATTAGTGGGGCTGGCTTTATTTATGAAGCAGAAAATAAAAAGGACCCAAAATAGATCTTTCACTAGGAAGGATTTATTCACAACCATAACTGTAGCCCTGCTGAAATCAAGAAGATGGCAAATAAAAAGTCCACAGGTTGTGCAAAAGATAATGTAATCTCAAAAGAAAAAAGATGGCACCTAGTAAATATTGGTACGGAAAGATAAACTCTGGGCAGCAGCTGCACACTAGACACTTCCTCACTCAAAATGGAAGGCTGTCTTAATGACTTAGAGCTCACAAGCTTCTTACTTATTGGAGCCTTGACTGGGAGTCTCTGGACTAAACCATTTAGCACAATCCTTTTAGCGTTAAATAGCTCTTACTGCCAGTATCATAAAAATATCTCCAAACACAAAAGCATCCTTCATAAGTACTAAATACAAACTGCAATTGAAAAAGCAATGTCAGACATCTCCTCAGAAGGATCTGAGAAATTCTTTTGAATGGCTTGTGCAGAATGTGTTTGTGCTCCAGAACAGCTCAGAATGGCTCAGCGCTTCTGATCAGCTAGTGAAGGAGCCAAGCAGATTTGCAGAGAAGTACACGTCACTTATAGCAGGTACTGAGTGGCAAAGAGCTAAATAGTTTTTGAAAGATCTGATTACTGAACGGTTCCCTTTTATTGGCCATGTGCTTTCTCCATGGATGGATTCATTGGATGTGCAACAATAATTGAGTTTCATCCCACGGGTGAAGTCCATTTGGCGACTTAAGTGCAGTCAGTTGTCAGGATGGATTTTTCCACAAATGTACATTTTTCAAGTTTGCATGTCTTTTGTCAATACCCCGGCTCTCCAAGGGACAGCATGTCAACTTCCTACACTCTTACATTTGACTGGTACTGAAAATCCGTCTGCTATGGTTCTCTGAAGTCTGTTTGATGGGGAAGGCTTTTTGACAACTCCTGCCTCTCCAGAGCTCTTACCTCTTTGTTTTTATTGTGGGGTTGTGGGGTTTTTTTTGTTTCTCTTCCCAATAACAGAACCTTTGATTCAAGATAGCATTTATACTCTCTTTTTCCATTCAAAAAGCAAGCAGTTCCCAAACTGATGAACTAATGAACAAGAACCTCAAAGCTTAAGAGCTGCTAATATATTCTCTCTCAACTCAGCCTTCTGCCTTCGTCCAAAGTTAAGCATTAAGTTCATGACACAGGGGGACACAGTAAATAAAATACCCACCAATGGGAACAAGAGAGGAATTGAAACTATTGCAAATGAAGAAAGCAGTAGAACAACTGGTACAAAATTAACCAGGCCACTGCATTATGGTCTTATGCAACATACTTCTTTTACTGGGTGGTACTGCGTGCAAGGCAAAATTTTAGATCTGTCTGGCAATTATTCCAGAAGGAGGAAACAGGCAGTTGGAAATGAGCATCATTTTGTTCCCAAAGCTATCCTCAAGATCAGAGGAAGGGTAGGATGGTTGCTCTCACTTTCTTTGTCAGAATCTAAAAATTGCAGGTCACAGACGCAGTAAATTCAACGCTGAATGAACTGTCAAGAACCTCACAGAAGAACTTTGGAACTGGAGATGATCAGTCTGTTTAATTCACTGTCTTTTACCTGATGGTGGTCAGTACCAATCAATCCTGAGAAAGAAGCCGTAGTAAATGAGTGTGGATAAGGTTACTCAATGCTGCAAGAAAATGTCCACTTAAATCCCAGTGGATCAAATCTGGTTCTTGCAGACAGCACAAGAAATACACGCTGTTAATTTATGGCATTTTTCTTCCATCTGATGTTCCTCTCAACTTGCCAGTAAACCTCATCAGTTTCACCTTTGTGATGGATTTTGCCCTTTCAACTTTCCTTTTAATTCACTAAAACCTCAGTAGCTTTTATGCTGGTGATGGTGGTTGTGGTTTGCTTTTGTAAACTACTAATAGTCAACAGCAGCTTTTAAAGCCTTATTTTTGTAAAACAACATGAATCAAAACAACCAGATTCCAAGTAATTGAAACAGAAAAGAGGGATGAGGGAAGCATGGAAGTATAAGTCCCTAAAGCACAATTCTCTCCCCCTAACAGAAGTTGCTCAGGTGGGAACCCTTCATTACGGAACCTGCATTTGCACTGGTTTTCTATTGATGCATATAAATTATTACGTGAACTGATACAGAGAAAAGAAACTCATTAAACTGATTTTTTTCTTGAACTTAGAAAAATCAGCAGCACTTTCTTCCATTCTTTTCTTTGGAACAAGATCTAATTAAAAAATGTGGTGGGGAAAAAAAAAAACCCTCAGCATTTTAAAGCATTGTCTCCCACTTTGAGATAGAAAGCCAGTTTCTCTGACTAAAACTGGCTGGATAATTCCAGGCTGGAGAGATCCAGCCTGCCCGTCTGTGAAAATGTCTCCATCTACTTTCAATCCAAGTCCAGCTAAACGTTCTGAAAAAAGAATTTGAAGACCATCTTCTGAAGTGTTGCCATGGCAGTTTTAATTTCCAGCCAAATAAAAATGAGACTAATTCTTGGCTGTTCAAATACTGCTTTCATATCTCCTTATGTTTTTTCTGTTAGCTTGTATTGATGAAAATACGTATGTGTGACCTTTAAGAGAAAAAGTTGCACTGATTTCACTGACCATGTTTTACTGGCCTACCAAACAGCAGTTGCCCTGGGCCATAGCTTGAAGATTATTTTTATTTGCCATTCCTTTCACCTATTTAGGGGGCTACTTAGTAGACTCAAGAGGGCAGCATCATTGCGAGTCTGTCCTCATTGTTCACAGCTGATGGGAAGTCATAGCAGGGCTTTATCCTCTGGAACATGTAAGACATTTATGATACTAGTTAATATATATAAGAGTAGCCAGATCAAAGAGAAGCAAGGTCTTCAGACAGCAATAGAGGAGATTTCTTTTCCTGTAGTTTTGTGAGGGGTTGGACTAGATGATCTTTCGACATCCCTTCCAACCCCTAATCTGTGATTCTGTGATTCTCCTGTGTATAAGAACAAACTCCATCAGCAGCAGGAACACTGGTAATGGTGCTCTCCAAGGGGATTCCTAGCTATTCAGTTGAACTCCTAGTACAGTCTTTCTACTCCTACTACATGCTTACTGGGGCATTCATATTGTGTCTGCCCCCATACAGCTGTGCATTTTCACAAAACATAACTTCAGATCCTTAAGCCTCCACCTCTGTATCTAATTTGTTTGAAATTAGCCCAACAGTAATTGCAAGGGAACTGAGAGACACAAATATAGAGATGGCAAGATCTCACAGGCTTTGTATCCTTAGGAAATCAGACAAACAAGACCATTCTGGCTTGGGATCTGGCACAAAGCTGAGTGACTTGGACTGCAGTCAAACTGACAACATAACAAATGGGAACACTTACCGGCTGTAACCATACCCAAGCATTCTGACCTCACTAGTCTGGCATGTGCTTCTGGTTCAGCCCTGTTCTGCTACCAGTTTTCTAACTCTGGCCACTGTCACAGGAATTTTGGAACTTCAAACCCAGACTGCTAACGAAGACAAACCTGTCAAGGGCTGCCAGTTACAAAAAGCAGAAGTGGCCCATTCTTTTCTCTTCCTCCTGTATAGTTTAAATGCCAGAGAGATGGATTGATGTCAGTGGACAAAAGAACTTACTGGAACAGCTGCATAATAGGAAATACCAGCAACAATCCAGGCTCTAGATTCTTACAATATACTGGAGCTAAAAAAAAAATAAATACTGAGGAATCTGGATATGAGTTTCTGTGAGAAGAATAAAGATCGTGCATGATTCATCTGAGAGAAGAGAATTCTACTCCGAGGATCAGTTCTCAAATACAAATTCCTAAATTTCCCTTCAAAAGTGCCACAGCCACTTAAAGGAGGTGTCTAGGGGCATGACAGAGATAGCTGTGACATCAGGATGTAATTCAGAGGGGGTTTCCCCATATTTTACACTTCTAACAGTGAGAGTATTTTAAAAACTGTGTCTTCAAAGCCTCCCCAAGAAAAGTGTCAGATAATGCCACATCATCGGCCTGAAGGAAAGCTCAGAACATCTAACATCAGCCATTAGCTGGCAATCTCCAAACCCCACATTTTCATCCTAATTTGGAGCCATGCACACACTGCCAATTGCTAATGTGGCAGAAAACGAGAAACCAAAAAAACCCCAAGTAGCTCTGTAAAAAGTGGAACGAACGAAGACTCCTTCCCTGGGGACATTTGTCTCACAGTAGATTGGTTTGATAATTAAATGGAAATATTTTGGCTTGGTGGTAAGAATTCACCCCTTTCTAGACATCAGGGAATCCACAACAAAGAGCAACACTGTGAATGCCCTAGGCACAGGAAAAGCCAGAATTTACTTCGTATTAGACAGTGGAGAACCCTGAGAAGAGAACCTTGACCTTAAATGCTTTCCATTAAGGTCTGAGCTCAGCTTGCACTACTTTTTCAGGAGCAGTAACAATAAGGTCTCTCCTATTCTGACACTTATTTTCAGGAACTCTGTAAGAATTTTGCATAGATTTGTAATTCTCTTTGAGAGCTAAGCACCTCTGCCTCATCTAAGTGAGATAGTTCAGCTGTTTCAAAAGCCTGTGAAGAGGCAGAGTGAAATCCACAGTATGGAATCAAGCTTCATTTCTTCAGGCTGGAAAATAAAGCAGTACTAGGGCTGAATGCAGACTGATGTTAACATTCGATACAGCCTCCCTGCAGGGACTTCCCGCAAAAAACTGCTAGTGTTTTCTTGGCAGAAGAAGCTGTCTGAGTGGCAGAGTTGTCGTCACAACTTTTGAGATAAGTCACCACCTCTGCCCGGCACTCCCAGTCTTGGAGCATAAAACATGCGCAGTTGTAGTCTTGGCTCTAAAGCTCAAAGCAGGATCATTTTCACTTCTTAAAACACTTGGAAGAAGTTTGCAACCTACATTCCTTTCTAGTGAATCAGACACGTCCTGGACATGCAAATGCTTTAGTAAATGGGTGTAACACCTCAGCCAGGGGGAAAGAGGCAGTGTTAGGAGGGATAGAGTTGGAACAGCATACCACACTGCCAGGGTCTCCTAGTCACTCTCGCCACAGTTTCCACAGAGGGTATTCACTGCCAATACACCCTGTTAACCGCCTGCACCCCAAGACTCTCTCCTTCTCAGACGAGTGTGATACAGGCTCAGGTGCTGAGTGGTGGAAGCTTTACAGGCAGTTTTACAACCATGGCGGTGACTGGAGGATTCTGCCATCTTTACCAGAGGCAGAACAATTCTATTAGCAGAGCAGGAAGACAGTTCCTGAAGCAGCCCACCTAGTGACTTTCTGTTTGTAACACGGTATGTTTGTGTGTATGGGATGTGTTATGGAAAGACAGAATCTGGATTTGGAGAAGCTTCAATTGTTCAGAAAAGCCTGGGATGCTAACCAGCCTACAGACAGAGAACATTATTTCAATGTTACTTCTGCCCTATTGACTAATTCTTAGAACAAACAGACTTTACGAAATTCAGACTTCAGCTGTGTAAGTGGGTAAAAAGTGGAGCTTTATGAAATCGTGAAAACAAATACTGCTTTAAATGAAACATTTGTCTCAGGCTGTGCCACTGCCTCCCTCCCCTGCTGCAATGTGCATCTCCTTGACATTCCTCTTTTCTCCTCCCCTACATTTTAATTGTAAATTAATCACTGACTTGGACGTCTCTGTACTGTGTGTTAATATGGTTGATATTAACAACAGTATTGCTCTCCAGGCATTTGGAATGTGTAAGACTTTTTGTGCACCAAATGGCCCATATTAACTTCTAGAATAGCCAGGTGCAAACTCTATTGCAGTGTTCAAATTAGTTCAATTTCTCTAACTGCTTCTCCTGTAACTGATGGCTCAAATTATAATAAAGTACAGTTCCTCTACATGATATATGTTACAACTACTACCTGTTCTGCTGAATATTGCATTGCTTTGAAACTGCATTACCCTCTACCTATACCAATCAGATCTTTCTTTTAAAGAAACTACTTATGAACCAGAAAGTGTCTTCACATAATTCAGAAATTATACATATGCTCATGCACTTTATCAGTAGCTGACAGAATAGGGATGGTAAAATTACTGTCAGTCATGTTGCATTCAATCTCACATAAAGACCTGCTTTTTACTATACCTTGAAATTGACAATAAATGCCAGTCGTCTCTCCTTGCCCCATTACTGCATCCAGATATAGCTAGTAATGCTCAAAAGATACGCACCTTCATCTTAACTGCTTTTAAATTCCAGCGTCATTCCCTCTTTCTTCTGCATATACTGTTATTCTCCTATATCTGCATCTAAAATACCCTCTCTTTACTATTTTTTCTGGTGTATGATTACAATAGGTCATAATTTTTTTCACATGGAAACAAAGATTTGTAAAAAACAACCAAATCAACCAAATCCTGATGTCTTATTGACCCCTAACTATTTCACTCTAAATGTCATCCCTGATGGGAAAATAGAGAGGAATGGGTGGATTTGACTTCGGGGTATGTGCACCTTCATGTGTGGCTAGTCTGAACCCTGGAAACTGCCTCCTGCAGCCCATCACGAGTTGGCAGGTCTGCTCCAGCACTCAGAACTCCTGGAGCTGCTTGTTGCTGCTCGAGGAAACCAGCGCTTACAAAAACATCAGTTTCATTGCACCACAGCAGAATCTGGGGAGCTTGCAGTCCATCAGAAATGTCTTTAGAAATTTGATTTTGATCCAACATGGACTGAAGCCAAATTTAAACATAACAACAGTTCTAGTGAATCGGAAAAGTTGTGTTTCTGCATGCTCTGATTACAATACTTTGTATCTTCTTTAAAAGCAGAGATTATAAATGTCTTCTCTTACTTCTTAAGACAGATGTCCTCAGTTTACTCTCAGAAAAAACTGAAGGGCAGATATCAAAGAGCAAGAGTCCTCATCCAGCTTGCTTTGCCAGGTGTGACAATATGAAATTAAGGATCTCCCTCCTCCAAGTCCATGAGGGAAAGGCACATGGCAATGTTCCCCACATTTGTGGGGACAGCAGAGCTGGAGCTGAGTTCAGTTAAACACCAACCACAAACAATCACCACAGATGTTGTACTGCAGATTAAGTTATCATCTCAGTACTCCGTAGCATTCAAAAAGGCAAATTTATGAAGGGAACTGATGAAAAAAACCAAACACAAAACATCACTAGGCTGGTCAGTGTCTTCATTACTGCATGCAGTGCGGGTTCTTCCCCTTCAGTTTCAAAATAATACAGTAGAATTAAAAAGGTATGGCACAACTTCTGAACCAGGAAAAACTAAGTACACTGCAAGTCTTAGGCAGAGTGGAGAAAACAGCGCAGTAAGAAATCTACACATTTCTAAATTTGCAGCTGACAAGGAAAGGAGCAATAGGGAACTGTTACAGACTAATTCTTGCAATACTTGAGCTGGTAATACTATTAAGCAGGAGATTTAAAACATACAATAAGAACTATTTTTTCACACAACAGTTATAACACAGAATTCATTGCCACAGGGTGTTGTGTAAGCTAATCTAAAGGGATTTGAAAAACAATCAGTTAACTTCATAGAACAAAAGTCCATCCAGGGCTCCTAAACAGAAAGCTTTAGCACCAATACTTGAGAACCAAGTCCCTAAGTCTCAGAAAATGGGAAAGATGTACCTCAGGGTTGATCCATCCACATTCACCAGTTCTTACATTCTTTACATGGACATCTGATACTTATTACTGTTAGTGAGAGGATGCTGGATTTTATGATCCATTCAGGATGTTCTTATATTCAAATAGATTTCTCTGAACTGTCCAAGAGATAGAAGCTATGAAAGTACCTATATAAGAAGATATAATGGGATGCCAGAAAATGGGCAGGTGATCAGCTGTTTAGCTTTCTGAATAGTTCAAAGAATCATCAACTTTTAAAAGAGGTGACTGTTATTTGATCAGTAATGGCAGATGCAACTGGTCTTTCTCATGCCTTTTTTTTGCTTGCTCTGACTGAACAATCGAAATGCAAGAAGTTTAGAGATATATGTTGCCTTTGGATAAAATTTTACAGATGTACATTGTCTTTAGGCAAAATATGTTCATTTATGACTCAGGCAAACAAGAAATACACATCAAAAATGTATCGACTGACTGTAATACCTAGGCACTCTGTTCATGTCCTGTGACTTGCAAAGAAGTAGCCAACAGACTTCCACTTCTCTTGGAAAGAAAATCCCTCCATCGTGACCAGTCATTCAAAACTCACATTGAAAACAAGTGGACAGAGAACAATAGTAAATGTATGTAATGAAACTGTCCAACAGTCCTGAGTAGAACATCACTTGACTGACTTCACTGTGCCTTTTCATTACACCCAGGGAGCTGGGATCCTGTTCAGTACCCTGCACAGGCAGTATTTGCAGATGGTATTGCAATGCTTGTTGACAAGTACATTAAAACTGAATATTCTCCTGAGGCAGCCTTGATGTATGTGATTGTTCCTCAGCTTTTTGTCAATTGATTTGGCCTTTCTCGAGAAGTGGAGACAAAGTCCCCACATGTACTGTGCCCTGATGGACTGTGCTGCCTCAGTGCACACGCTGCACCCTTCCACCTGCTTTCGTGTCTCATTTCTTGCAGAAATCCCCGTCTCGGCCTGCAGGAGGAATCCGGAAAGTCCACCCCAAAATTCACTGTAGTCCATAGACCACGATCAGCAAACAGACAGTCATAAAATAGAATGCTGCTCTTAAATGAGTGCCTCACAATAAAAGCGGGGTATAAAACCATATTCTAGTCAGACACGAGTTTTACACCCGTGCTTTAACCAGCTGTTTGCACAGACCTCCCTCCTCTCCTCGCCTGGCTGTGGGTCAAGTTCACCACAGGCCAGATGCTGCAGCGGTGTGAGGGCAAGCCAGAGCCGGGCTGTACCTGCCCCCCAAAGATGCAGGCGGGCACAGAGCCCCGGTTGTGCCACTGTGTGACAGTGTCTAACACCGCCCGCCCGGGGCAAGCGGCAGCACTCACGCCCCCAGCAGCCATGGCGCCCCTCACCGCAGACTAAACTTCCCAGCGGGCTGCGCGCCGGGGCGGTGCTCGG